>JAAAKG020000025.1:4985937-5010252 GCA_010014905.2 Druon quercuslanigerum
TAGAAATTAGTTATTCACAGTTCATTGCATCGAAAAAATCAAATTCGCACCTCCAGAAATGTCCAAATAGTGCATTTGTTAATTAAGGTAATTTAAACAATTATTAGTTTTTATTTAGTGACCAAATATTATACTAAGGTTCTATTTCCAAGTAATATGTGATCGATTCCATAGAAAAAACTTTAGTTATTCCATCAAAAATACCTGATAGGGAAATTTTGTTTATAAAAATTGCTTTCAAAATAACAAATTATTTATCAACTCTTATTATTTCAACTAAAAAACTCTTATTGTCACAAAATTGTTCAAATTTAGTGAAAATAAAGTGATGAATCACGGTCAATCCCCACGAAACCATTTTCATTCACTCATTTGTTTATAACAAATTCAAACAATTTTATTAACATTTGCATTACTATTGGACATCTTTTTTAGATATTTGCATTCAGTTTTCTAGGTATTTTAAATTACATCAAAGCATTTTTTTTAAATCGATATGCTTCAAAAATCAAATTTTATGAATTTTTTGTTGTTAAATAAACAAAAAAATCAACAAAAAATTAAAAATCGGCAATGACAGTTCGATACGAAATTTTACTGGCTTCCATTTATAAAAAAGTTAAAATCGGATTTTTCTTGCCCCACTATGCGTCACCAGGTACAATTTTTTAAATTACATCATTATTGCATCATCAGGTACCGCAGATAAAATACTAAAATTATAATCCTATTTAAAAAATGGATGCAGATCATTCAATAATTATAATTGTATTGCATCTAACATTTTTGCAATTACGAGGTTAATTAAGACCTGAAAAACGGGTTTTGTTATTTTTCTCTAAACTCAAGAAAATAGAAGCAATGTTAAGAATTTTTATTTTCAAATTAATATAAATCAAAAAAGACAAAATTATAAAAGTGAAACTTAGGAACTTATTTTTGCACCAGTCGGAAGAAAACTGAAGAGGCAAAGTTTGAAAAAATCAAAAAACGTTAATTCCAAATGGAAACCCAACTAAGCTACATACACTCTCTTAATAAGTGTGCCTATTTCCAACGTTTGAAACAGTTAAATGAAACGCTATCTAACACTGAATAAAGCATGAATTGGACTCGGGTTGTTCTTTTTTTGTCGAGCCGATCGCTTTCGTCGGAGGATCGCGTGATGTGGATGTCGCGACTGATGTTGATGCAACTGCAGAGCGAGTTTGCAGGTAGCGAGCGAGGTTTAAAAAAGCATTGAGTAAGCGCGCCGCGGATCCACAAACCGGAAGAATCTTTGCGATCTCTCGTAGGCTCTTTTACCGCCAAGCGAGCCTCGCTCTCACCCGATCGGTACCCTGCTGAACGAAAGCCGATCGCGGCAATTCCTAAGGGTCTAACGTCATCATCCGCGTTCGGGGATTCCAGTCCTCGACCTAAAGTACATCACGGGTCCCTATCAAAGTGCGATCTCTGTTTTATTGGAAGAGGAGAAAAAAAGGAGGATTGACGATCAGGAACAACACGCGGGGGGTCTTGCCTTCGATAGGGGGAGTGGGGGGTCTGGCAGGAGCGCGGGATCTGATTGGTTCGCGCCTCGGCCATATTATAAGCGGCTGCAGTCCGCGCTAGTTAATGTTAGCTCGAACCTCCACAAGAGACGCATCTCCGCGATCTTATTCTACTTGATCGAAAGTCAGTTTGCACCTCTGCATTAAAAGTTTCTTAACAGGTTGTGCACTGCACATTATTGTTCACACGACAATCGTGATCCTTGCATACGTGACGCGATCTTTCACTCATCGAGTTCGCGAGTTCCTTCTCCTACAGTCAGTGTCAGTGATAAAAGTGCTTTCGAGAGAGACGAGGAATCTGCCTCCCGGGGTCCAACGAGAAATCGGGATCTTCGCTGATCGTAACTGAAAAGGAAGAGCAGAAGGAGCAGCCGGGAACCAAGTTCCGAAAGAAAAAAAAAAAAAAACAAAGAGAAAAAGTAAGTCGAGCACGTGCCATCCTCATAGCCCTTTCTTGCAGAACCGAGCCGTATAACCACTTTTCGATAAGCCCGCAAGTTCAAGGGGTACCAGACAGATTATTTAGTCTCCATAAGTGTTTCGTGCACTGTGACCATTTCTTTCCATAGTCTGCTTTACTCGACCCCATATCTAAACAACGAGCCGAGTTATCCGTTATGATTCGCTCGCCTTTCTTGCTCCGGGATACGTGACCGAGAAATACGAACATATGCCGGGTGGTGCGAGAATGAAAACATTACGAGTAGGACAATCTTGATTAACAAAATTTACACGCGTCCAGGTACAGGGCAGATAAAACCCTCGGTAAAAGTTTCCAGAACCGTCCGCAAACCGATAAAGTCGGCGGAAACGCGGGGGGAAACCGCTTTTTGTATAACCGTTTTTTTCACTAGTTGCTTCTTGATAAAAATAGCTAGATCTTGTTTTTACACATCAGTTGCAAACCTAAGATCAGACCGGATATTTCAGTTCTATAATAGGACGAAAAAGAATCGTTTGAACTGAAAGCCAAGAAACGTAGTTTGCGAGTTAGCCGGAAACATTTAGCAGAGCAAGTTGACGTCTGTTTTGCCTGGACCGCTTCTTCTCTTCTCTTTATATCTTCTTCGCAAGAACTCTGGTCTATTTCGCCGTGAACCGCGAAAGACGATCTTGATTCATTGATCGGCGACTCGAGTTAGAAAGAGGAAATGTCGAAAGTTCCATGGGATGTTTCTGATTCATGAGGTGGCATATTCCTTGTCACCGGAACAAGAGCCGCGTGAGATAAGGAAGAATTGATAAGGGGGAGGAAGAAAGAAGATATGCATGAGACAGAGGGGAATGGAATCGTGGAGGGTTGAAGCCGAGAGAGTGAAAGAGAATCTAGGGATGAAGAGAGAGGGATTTCTATTTTTAGACTTCATTCAGAGAATCTTTAGCCAGCCAAGTCCAAACGCTGGCTGACTCGCACGTATTTCTACTCCACTCATACACGTGCTGACACAAACAATGGTTTCTACACCTGCTTAAAACACACTAGTCCGAGACCTCTTTACCCTGAGCCTATAGATATAGTAATAGATCTCGTTCTCCGGCTGCCTAAACGAGTGCGTCGAAAGATATATGTGCAACCCAACCACCAACCATACCACCTGTGGCATTCCGTCCAAGTCATTCATCACGTAGGACCGGATAAGAATCTGATTCTGTTGAACCTACTTTATCTCTTTCACCCTTTTAATTTTCTTATAACAATCACAAGAGTAAACTAAATTTTTTATCAAACAAGTAGTTTTATCTTGTCCTGTTTCTAAATCTAGGGTAACAATAAACCGTAGGCATTGACCTTAAACTACATTAGTCACCTTTCAATAGATTGTTCGGAATTCTTATTGATAAAACGGTGGTGAACTTGAGTTAATGAGGTAAATACAATAGCGAAATTTGTCTTGATAAGGTATAGAACAAAGTCTAGCTATCTTCTTGTCATAAAATACCTTTTCTATAAAAATTCCATTTAGCGGTATATCATCGCGGGCAAAAGCACGTGCTTTGAGAAAGAGGATGACCAGCGAAAATTTAAGACCAAGATTTGGCGGGCAGCACAAAAGGGATGAGTGAGGCGTAGACGGTGAAACCGCAAAAAAAAGTCTCTGCCCAGAGGCACAACTCTTTCCACGTAACTGCCGCGTATTTTTGGAAACAATCAATTAAGTCGGGCATCGACGCCCTCGAACGGTTCCGAGAAGCCTCGAGCGTCTGCCGGTATTTTTAACGCGAGTGCAGACTGTGCGCTTTCACGTTTGTTGCACTCTCTGACGATCCCCTCTTCAGTCGTGATCTCCGCACGTGCACCGTTGCCTCCAAGATTCGCCATAAAACTCGGGTTGTGCAGCGTCGCTCCTATCATGGTTCGTACCACTTGGTTCGTATAAAAATCAACTCGAACAGCGGAGGAAAAACTTTCGATCAAGGGCGAGAGATTTCTGGAATTGACTTGGAAGCATCTTTGATGCATCTTCGATTCGACAAAGTTTCTCTTGCACCTACAGTATTTAAACTTCATGTTTCTGATTGTAAGCTAAAATTGGCATACCAGCTAGTCATCAATTTCCCATCAACGGATTGACCGATTAGAGGTCTGACTTTCGAATTACTAAACTTTTAGAAAATGGATGACTCACTGAGACTGGGTATTCCATATTTCATCACACGTCGTTTAGGCTCTTCCATGCATAATGAATGTCGAGCCAACAAAATAGACACCTTGAAGTACACATTAACTGCTAGCGTCATTATGACTTATTTCTGTCACTTCTGTCTCCAGAAGCGCATGACAGTTGGCATTTAAAAAATATTTCTTCTACACTAAAGACTTCCCCTTCCTCCTCGATTCATCAGCGCAAGGAATCTTAATTGGTACTTGTGGACATTATATCACATTTCTAGATATGTTTTAGCATCGTAGTTCTTCAATCTTGATAAATCCAAAACAATGAGTTTGCTGATTCAGAAGATGAGATAGGTGGAGTTTTCGAGTAGAGTCATTGTAGTGGGTGCGGTGTATTTACAATGTCTTGGAGTAACAAAAGGCGAAAGAGGAACGTAACGAAAGGCGTAACGCGAACCATAGGACGCCAAGCTGTCTGCCGGAACGTGAATGCCCCACCACGCGAGCCATCGCGCGGCATTGCTCTGGTGTCTGAGTGGTTCTCTTGGTAGTGGTGCTATCACCACAGCGGTAGCAGTGCCAGCTCTACCAACAGCCAGCAACAGAGCTGGCTCTGTCCTACATACATACATACATACATACATGCATAATGTACATAGATAAGCGAATGTACTCGATCGCTTCTTACGCTCCGCGCGAGCTAACCAGCCTCGGCACTCGGATCGTGTAAGTAAATTGCAGCCCTCCCTTCCTGCCTTCGCCCTCATAGCGAGCAGTACACGCCACTTGAAAAAAGGAAAACGAAAAAAAACAGAGGGCTCTCTGTTGCTTTACTTGCCTCCAAGGCGCACCCATCGAGTTTCTTCGCTCGGAGTTTCTCCTTGGAACTCCTCCGCGGCGACACGACCTCGTCAACGTTTCGGACGACATTTTATTCTTGAGAACAAACGCGGGCGCGGGGTTCGTTGACATCGTGTCTTCAAAAATTAGCTGCGGTTGTCAAGTTTAGTACGACAATTTGCAACTTATTAGTGCTGGTTTGTTGCTCTCAGAAACAATCGTGTCTCTTCATATAGTCTGAAGTAGCTCACGAGAGGAAGCAGAGCTATGACATTTGTAAGAGCCATGAAGCTCTTATATAGTTATTTATAGCCGGCTAAAAATAGACCTAACAAATGAATACTTCAAATGCGACTTGAACGAACAAAGCACACTGCCGACTTGAAAAGGCGATAACTGTAATTCTTTCAAAGTGCATTCATTGTTATCACAAATTTGTGTGCGGATATTTAAGTTTCATTAATGATTCATTCATGGGCAATTTTCTTCTCAGAACAATAGATAATTCGCATATTGTCTTATTATTAAATTTTAAATTGTAATTCATTAAGTTTATTGATACTAGCATATTAGACTGTAGGATCATATCACTTATCGATGAGTTTTAAAAGTAAAAAACTAAATAAAATCTTAAAGTAAGGGATTCCTTAACGAACACATAAAAATGTAGAGAACAAGTTCTAATCAGCGCGTGAGCGGCACACCTGTTGAACATTCCTTCATGGGCGTGCACAAGTAGATGGGTCCTTTCAATAATAGACTACACGCTAAGTAACCTCTCGGATCTTGCGCTACACTCACAATATCATAGAAAAATATCTTATCAGATAACATACATCACTACTAATTCAACGCTTAAAAAAAACACATTGTTGAAATAAGATCGTGAATCCCCTTCAATGCCAACGATTTCAATTTTTCCCAAATTGCTGTTTGTATATATAATCTAAGGGACGTTAATTACAAGCATTATTTCTGCAAGAAATGTGTCGAGTGTCGACGAACAGCATGACGCAACATTACGACTAACCAAACAATCGTAAGCAAACGAAGATGGCATATGTTTTAAAACGATAGCTATCATTTCATAATAGCTGACACCGAGTATTGGGCAAACACTGATGGAGGATAAAATCATGTGGATTTTATTACTTAATGACACATTGATAATTAATGCGTTTCTTATCCATGTCCTATCGGTCATTTTACGTTACTGAAATTTAAAATAGCCTTTTTCTTTATATATATATTGAACAAAATTAAATATAGATTGGAGAAGAGCCATTTTCATATACCGTAAATTAAGTTTATACCATCATCTTGTAGAATTACATGTACATTATCACATGTACATTAATTATACATTTAATTTGTGGTGGTGCTTACTTCTCCATTTTAAATTCTACTTGGTCTCACCCCCGCCCTATTTTCTTTGAATCACCAAAAAAATGATCTCCACTAAATTTGAGCGAAATCGGTTAATAGTAACATGTGGCCCAAAGCACTCAAAAGTTTCTCATGCAATTAAAATGGGAAAACGTACCGTAAAATTTCAAATGAATTTAATTTTTTAATATTTTATCGGATTTTTTTGCCTCTGGACAATAATGATCTTTAAACTATGTTTACAAAATATAGCTACACGAAAAGCTTTTTTTTCTTCGAAATTTACAAAATGGCGGATCCCTAAATTTGAACAAAAATGACCATTTCTTCAATTAATAACAAAATCTCATCAAATTCTTTCAAGAGACAGATTTATAAAACTAAATATTTTTTGAAACTCATTATTTCTTGTTTCTTTATGACAACTTTTCAGGTGTCAATTTTAAGACTACATAATTGTAAACAAATATATTTCGTGATGCATGAAAGTCAACATTTTGTAAAATTCAAAATGACGCCCTGAAAACTCAAAAACTCGTATTTTCTAAGCTTTTCGTCTAAAGATCTTCAAATTTTGAAGAAAAATTAATTGCATTCTTACAAAATGTATGGTTGGAAGTAGATCTCGAAATTTTCACTAAAGTAAAATGGAGCCTGATTACTATTTTCAAAGAGTTACATAATTTTTACAAATTTAAACAAAATATGAAATACGTTTTCGGAAATGATTTAGTGATTCTTTAAAAAATCAATATTTCTGACTATTTGGCGAAAAGTTTTCAAATTTTACAAGAAAAAAAAATTCCAGTATACTGCAGCTTTACGAACTTTTCAAGTAAGTAGTTTTGATAACTACCAAATCCTTTCTGAAAATGTATTTCATATTTCGTTTAGGTTTTTTTTTTGGACGAAAATAATAGAAAATACGACTTCTTGAGTATTTCATTAGGCGCCATTTTGAATTTTTCAAAATTCTGACTTTTATACATTACAAAATATGTATTTCTTTTACAATAATGTAGCATTTTAATTCACACCTTAAAAGTTTCCACTGAGAAACAGAGAAATAATGAGTATGGAAAAGAAAAATTTGGCGGCCATCTTCAGTTTTTTCAACATTTTGAATTTTGATTGACACCAGCTGCTTTCTAATAAATAAATCTGCCTATTGTAAGAATTTGACGAGATTTTTTCATTAATTGTAGAAATGGTTATTTTTGTTGAAATTTACTCATCCGCCATTTTGTAAATTTTGAAGAAGAAACTTTTTTCGTGCAGATATATTTGTTGAATATAGTCTGAAGATCATAATTGTACAGAGCCAAATAATTACGCTGAAACATAGAAAAAATTAAGAGCATTTGAAATGCTACGGTACTTTTCTTAATGTTAATTGCATGAAAAACTATGAGTGCCTTGGGCCACACGTTAATATTAACCGATTTCGCTCAAATTTGATGGAAATAATTTTTTTGGTCATTTAAACAAAATAGGGAGGTGAGACCAAAGAAATTTTTTAAAAAATCCACCAAGAGGAAATTAAGAGTTTGTGTAAAGTGAAGTTATTAGACTTTTATAAGAATTGATCAATACACATGTGTTTGATGCAACACAAGTTTTGTAGAGATAATAAAAATATTTTGTTGCTCTTATAGCAAGGATTGTAGTATAAACGATTGCTTAACAGGTGTACACATCAACAATGTTCAAATTAGCATCAATTAGTTGTCTACAATCCTCAATAAATTTCAGAATACATCTCCAATTTTTGAACATTCAGTTGTCTTATATGGTAGCAAGTTTGGAATCCGGAATAACCTTTTCCACTGAACAGATCATGGTATATTTACAATCTCCCATAAAGAGTTCTCTTCATGGAAAAGGACATTTCACGTTCGGAAAAAGTGGTAGTAAATATTTTCCAAAAGCAGAAGGCCTAAAAATAGCAGACTTCTTTTCCAAGTATCAACTGATCTTTTTTATTGAATTCTTGAAGCTCGTTCTGGTATTTTCCATTATTTTTGATAAGAATGCGCCGAACAAGGTGCGAGGAGTCGAAAGGCCCGTAACTAATGGGACGGGTGTATCGGAATAGCTTAGCATTCAATAAGTCAGCGTCGGCATAGGTTAATTGGACCGTCCTTATATAATTATCTTCGCGATTGACGTCATTGACTTCTCTATTTGCGTTGTGGTTTCTCTCGAAGGCTTCGACGCTTATTTACCTATACACTGCACTTGATGCACAACATTGACGTCATTTTACCACGAAAATAATTGGTAGTATTTTCCGCGCATACTTTAACCTTTCAACTCTCGGTGCAATCGAGCAAACCGATTTATCGAAATTATAGTTCGTAGCTGTTTAGAGTGGGACAGTTACGGAAGACAGAACATTTAATCTGAACTTTAAATACATTATCTGACAACAGATGCAACTTTCAAGATTTGTGCATTAATACAATTACTCGGAACTTGACATCCCAAAATCTATAAATTTATTTTTTTATCGTCTGAATATTAATATCAAACCTACATCGCAAAATAAACTGCGCACTTATACTCAATGACTTAACATTTGTATTTTTAAACGATCTTGTCGAATATATATTCACAATATCTTTGAATCGTATAATTTAAAATTTAGAAATCACCTCATTATCAATTCTTATCGTATTATCGTAAATTCCAGCGAAGTATAAGTTACTTTACCGTAATCAAGGGCGAAAAATACGCAAGACACAATCTCCAATTAGAATAATCAATTTTCATTAACTTGAAAATCAGTTGAAAGCGATAGCTCTGCATCTCTCATTGAGTAATCAACAAATCAGTTCACGATTACAATACAAACGTTCGAGTCATATTGGGAACAATATTCGATGACCATACGTATCGGGTATTCATCCTTATGTAGCAGGAAAAGACGGCATCAATATTAATTTCGATGAAACATTCATATTCGCCTTTTTCTAAAGAGTGGCTCTTTCCATGACGCAAAACACTAAATTAATTCTAAATCTGAAATCAGAACGTTCCCAGAGAATCGGATTGATTAACTTCAACGAAAATTCATTCAACAGGATAATTACGCCTGTTTAAAAATGTCTAGGACAGACAAAAATCCACAATTTTAAAAGGACTTCACAAGCTCTGCTGCGTCCCTGAAACAGAATGTCGTCAAGAGAGACGGCCGCTGGTGCCGTTGGGACCAGGATTTACCTGGGTGGCGAAGCGTTAAATTATCATCTTGTTCATCTTGAGAAATCCTTATTTCTACACTGGGATCTCAACCACAAACCTTCATTTCAATTACCCCGGGGTTTATCAGAGATTCCTAAATCGACTAAATTGATTATCATTTTCAAAGACTTTCTTGAAATAACTAATCGAAACAAAAGGGTGAGATCCCAGTGTCACGATGCTCAAACAAAGGATAGCGGCAAAAGTATGCATGTTTTAGGTAGAACGTTAAAGATCGAGCCGCAGCCTCGTTGGTGGTTGATTTACGGCTCTCGTTTCTTTCCTTTTTTTTCTTTCTTTTTTCTTTGATCCCGACGGTACGATATTCACGTATAGCCTGTGCGCGTGTATGAACGCACGACAGTGTAGTGCGTATCACATGGTTCATATTATGGTACACGGTATGCCAACGGCGGCCGACCGCCTAATTAGAAGGCCCCTCCCTCTCCTACTCCTCTGCAGTTTGCCCCCTTCGGTTCACACACGCGCACACACATTCACGCGTGCTGCACGAGCGATACTTGTACCTTCAAGTTCTGTTTCTTGTTCTTCTTTTTCACCCTCTTCTTAGCCAAGACTCCGTGAGACTGTTCAGCAACTCCTTCTCACGATTGAGTCATCCGGCACGGGAAGGACCACCTGGCGAGGAGAGTCGATCTATCTAACGATGCCGCATCACCCTTACACTCCACCTCCTGATCTTTCTACTCTCTTCTCACTCCCGCGAGCCTCATCTGCGTGTCTTTATTCGCTCCTTATCCAACGTCAGGAAAGAGTAGCGGCTAATAACAGCCCTGAGGGGGAAATGCGGGACAGAGATAAAGGCGCGTAGATAACATGTATATGCAGTCATACACACCTTTTAGCGAACGTTCCCACGCAGATAGAACTCTTCTTCTGCACGAAAGTCCTACTGCAAACATTATTTTACAAGAATGTCCTGATGCAAACATTATTTTACGAGAAGGTCCTACTGTAAACATCCGTCTAAAAAATGATGCTACCATAAACGTTAGACTGTTCTTCGCTAATTTCAAGCACTCATCTTACATTAGATTCCTGGAACGGAAATGAGGCGTTAATTCTCTGTCCAGAAGAATTAGCATCAATACACATCGCCGTTCAAACAATAACTGGCTCTGTTTATGGAAAAGTGCAGATTACAACATCTTTAAGCGCCTGTCAAAGGAGCAGTAAGAGAAAACGGTGGTAATATAAGAAAGCGCTACAAACCCGGCAGAATGAAAACAAACCTAACGTTCCCTTCGGGAAAGTTGTGGATGCACTTACGTATTTGGATGTGTCCGCATGCATATCCATGAATAACTATTTTCTCGTATCCGCAAACTTAGATTGTGCGCGATCTTACGAACGATCGAGAGAGCGAACGTGTGGTTTTTTGCTAAAGGGGATTTACAGATTGCACACCTGTGCATGGCTGAGCCAAGGAAAGACCTCACCTGTCGACCAACCGGTCCCCATTGACTTTTTCTTTATTTACCCCCGCCGCTACCCCACCTGCCGCCCATCGTTTCCACCTTTCTCTCTCATAAGATACGCGAAGTGGATAAGAGTCACGTATATGAGCCGGCGGGTAGTGCGATCGAACTTGTATCATGCATATGAACATGTCCTAGCGCTTGTACGAAAGGCTACATACTCTCACGAACAAGGCGTCCATACATTCAAGATTGACTAAATATAGCCTGAATAATGTCATGGGAAACGGAATTACGTGCTATAAGTAAATTTTCCTTCGATATTAATAGGTGTACCATATCCCGTCAAAAATTGGAGGGGACGGTTATGATCCAATATTCTCACGTTAATCCCCTTGCATAAGAGGAGACATACTTAATAATATAACAATTTCACGAAAGTCAAACAGAAAAGTCGTAACAGAGTTAAAGATATTCTTTCGTAATCGACTTTTAATACACGTTTTCAATGAAAGTAATGTTGCAACTTTCTAAAGGAGAAACTTGATTGATTTGTTGATGTTCTTAGATTCGCAGAGGATTAGAAAGAAACTCCACGAATTGTCCTTTATTTTAGTGATATCTCGAAATCGAGGAAATTCTAGCTGTCAATTCAGATTTGCTTCTAAAACAAAATTATGAATAAGTGTCGTATGATAAATTTCAATTCTAAATTACGAGTGCAAAGGCATACCAATATAACTACTAGATAGGTTAAATGGAACAATTGAACCTAAGTTTCAGACGCATCATTTCATCAATCTATCCCTAAATTAAAATTAATAGTTCAAGTTATTACAAGCTTCTGAAAACAGCATGCACCAACTGGTTTAATAATCTCCTTATAATAGACTCCTCGTTTCCCGTACGAACTTGATTCGCTCGATTAGCCGATTCAAAGGGTTTCACACGGGTAGCCCCGTTTCGCAATCTGATGAGAGTTAGAATTCGTGGAACCCTGTCGCGGGATGAAACAAAACCGTGGAGGAGGATAAGCAGGATCGCGTAGTGGTCTCGAAAAGCGAACGAAAGTTTAACGATCGTGAGCACTCAGGGCAAATTATCGCCCGCAAGCCAATTATATGAAAGCGGTATATACCAGAGCAAAGCGATGCCAGTCCAGCAGATCAGTCGGGCCCTCTGGGCGGCGGGAGCGGGCGATAGCAGTGCAAAAATTCTGAGAATCGGTCCTGGCTAAAAATAAGATCCCACCCGGGAGCAGCAATTATGCCCCAAAAAAAGAGAACCAGAGTGAAACGTGTGCGCGGCAAGGATAGAAGGAGACAGAGAGCCGACTGGAGCCCCAAGAAGAACGAATGGACAGGGGGATAAGGACGAAGGGTGGAAGTGGGAGGCAAGGGGAACATCGTGCAGGAGTCCGGTTAATGAAGTTGTCGGTTGAGAACGATTACAGGTGGGGTCCTCATGCGTGTGGTCCATTCACAGCAACCACTCCGTGCAGGACTGGTTAGAAGTTACTTTACATACATCTCAGGACATTTGTAATAAAGCAAAGCACCTGGAGATGCACTTATGCGCAAACTCTACCCTTAGCTACTTGTTTATTGCAGTTACTGTTGCCCTTGAACTAAAATATTCCTAAACAAGCATGTAATTCAAGCCTTCATATTTGTACTATTGTAGTTTCTTTTGCTTCTAGATGATGCATCGTCAGCAAAGGAGGTCAGCCTCTCAGTTCTTTTCTTCTAACTCGTCTGCGACGGAACGCTTGTCTTTAACGTTCTGGACGTCAGCTCCGCAGTTGTCAACTCCAGCATTATCGTCGACGTGTTCATCATCCTCCACGTCGTCTTGTCCAGTTCTATTGTCAGTACTTGCCTGGTCCATGACGCTTCTTCTGGTATCCTCATGTCTGGGAATCGCAGATGCAGGAGTACTCATGGGTCATCCGTTCAGCAAGAGGTCCTTCATGGACATCCAGTGCAAGGGTGTCTACGACAAAAGTCTATTCGCTCGGCTGGACCGCATCTGCGAGGACTGCTACAATCTTTTCCGAGAGCCGCAGTTACACACGCTTTGCAAGTGAGTTTCCTTTTCAATGCGTTAACCATTTTTATGCATATACACTTACAGTATTACGTGCAATAATCCTGGGCAGAATAGTTTTGTTCATGAGATCATACTATAAATATCTTTAAAAAAGTTTTGAGAACATTGATCCATCATATCTGCCCGGTATTTTCTACTTTGATTCGCCTAATACTTAATGTTTGCAGTGTGCAATTTGCAAGTCTCTTTTCTGAGAGTGTAAATTCATTAATGCTACACATTTTATTGGAGATTCAGAGTAACCGAATTTGGTTCTTGTGAGCTCGGCTGACGAGCAGTAAAGTTCTTTATTACACTCTCGCGTACATTCGCAGAGTAAATGCACGCAGTGCGCTTTAACTGTATGTGTGCTCTGTACCACGTCGGCACGCGTATCGAAAGATTTCTCTTCTATTTATAGCTCGTGCGAGCAAATGCCAACGTATGTACATCCGTTATTACCTGCCACTTGTGTTCAGCACATGAGAGGATTATAACTTCGCATACGCTCTTATATTTGAGCAAAGTCTACCGACAAGATAGTCACGTAGCGCACATGATAACGCTACCATTTCATTCCTTTGAGATTTTTTTCTTTGATTATTTTTTTTCCTAAATATTTTTCACCAAAACGAGTCACAGTAAAATGAACAGGAAATATTATTTTAATAATAAACCTTTACAGAAAGAACTGCTTCACGTCAGACTACTTCAAGGGCTGCGTGGAAGTTTTACAACTAGAAGACGAAATGGAACAGATACAAACATCCATCAAACAACTCCACGGAGCTGATCCTGGGGTTTAGGTAGCTTTTTATTTTTTGTTTATGATTTTGTTAATCTTTTATTTATTTTTTGCTTTACTAACTTCTCGAACTGCAGTAAAAATTAATAAGTTGATTCTCTTGTTTTTATTTTCCTTATTCACACACCTTTATTCCTCATCTACCTTCTCTCATTGTGCACCTTTTACCTTATGCACACTTTTGTCTTGTGCACTCTTTCCTATGCACTTTATTTCCTTTCTTCTTTCTCATTTGGCATCAAATCCTTAAGAACACGTTACACGCGTAACGCTTTGTACACCTGTTGGACAGTACCTTTGTAACGATTTCACCCAGAAGCAACAAGTCGAATGTAGAAGGCTTAGGTAATTCCTTATCAAATGCTCCTTTTCTAACTAATCATCCTTTAATCACTATCAAGTGAGTAGTCAATCAAATTTCAAATTCAATATCAATCAATTTTGCTTTTTTGCATCAAATTTGTAGATTCGATTGACCACTTGCTTCAGTGAAATTTTTTCCCCATCTCTCCTATGACCCACAGCCAAAAAATTAAACCATTCCAAAAGTTTTTGATATTTTTTTTTTAAATTTTGTTTACATTCTTATTTGAGAATTATAACTTTATTTAACTTTACCAATAAATATCAAGGGAGATAAAAGATATTTTGCGGACTCTTGAAATCTGGAAGAGACCAACGTATTTTTACAGGGTCAGACGGTGCATCCCAGTTTTTAAATGTAGCTGGGCCCACTCACTTTTAGCCGCAATTAACCACCTTCTGCCTACTAACAACCATGAATGAACTCCGGATCATAAATTCAGGCGGTGTCATCTTCTTGTCTAATATATGTTTGTCCTTCTGTTTTCCCCAACAGGCAAAACTGCTTCAGCACCGAATACTTTACGAGCTGCATCCAAGCGCTGCTGCTTGAGGACGAGAAAGAAAAGTTCCAGGAGATAGCCGAGTACCTTGGCCGCAAGAAGTAAAGGGAGATACTTACGGAGATACGACGATGCACGGCGCAGGATCAGGTGGGTGGGAAGAGGGTGGGTGCAGGATGGAGCGATTGTGCGCAAAGAGAGGGAGGAGTGCCAAAGGGGAGGGAAAGTGAGATGAGAAAAAAAATGGAGAATGAGGGGATCGGTCAAGAGGCAGCCAACTTCGTGACGCCCCATCAATACCATCGTAATCGCCGTCGTCGTCATCGTCGTCCTCGTCCCGCATGAAAACGGAACGGTACGAAAGCCATACATCCCACACGAATTCTAGTCGAGAAAAAATATCCACGCGCTGCACAGCCGTGCGCCTCACAGCGTACGAATGCGCACTCGTGCGCAACTGCGAAGCGCATTATTATTTTTTATTATGTTTATAATTATTATATTATTATTATTTTATTATAATAATAGAACTACGTATTACGATTTTGCACCGGTTAACGAGACACGCGACTGCCGCACGCTCCGGTTTTCTTTGGGGTACCTGAGGCAAGGCTGAGCCCAAAAGAGCAGGATCAAGAATTCACTCTGGTGAAGATTCTCAAATAAAGTGCAAATAAAATTATTTCTATCATTATCTGAGAATATTCTCCATTGTCTTGGAATGCGCTATATTGGGCGTCACTTCACTCACATATTGTTTACGACAATATTCTCGAATACTGCTAGAAGCGAAGGCTGACCTTTGGATACTGCACGCCAAAGAATTTTAGCCTTCTAGAGTAGTGAAATATTCAATTTTACGTCAGACAGGAGTAAAACTGTAAGGCAGAGTAACTAAAGTTAAATGGATCAAAGACAAAACAATGAGCGTAGATATGCTCATTATCTAGAGTTCTCACTTGAATCTTACAAAGAGTGTCGAAAATATTCTCGTAAACGTTCCATTTTTAGAAAAACCTGACGAGAATCCTTGATAGACGTAAAAAGCGATTATGATGATTGCTAAACTAGTTGTTTAATAATCATTATCGTCGCATTTTAACAAAGGGTCAAAATAAAGCAATGGTTGCAAACCAACATTCATTTACAATCACCCCAACTTAGATGCAAATCACACCAGGGATTCCCGACAGGGAAGAGTCAACCGTAAATGTTGAGGTAAAGTAAACCAAATGACCGGTAGGCCGGGGCAATGAAACAAAGGAGAAAGTGATTTAGGGCGTTAAAAGGAAAATCGATCATGCGGGATAGGATCGAAAGCGAGTGATACAACTCCGAGATATGTAACGATCGCTAACGTCCTTCAATCATTCCCTTGTAAATCACTGCATAAGAAAGCATACAAGACACCTTCGGTCACTCGATCCGGTTCGATTTCTCACGATCCTACGGATCGAGAGAGAAGGGATTTGGTATGCGTCTATCGGGATTTGCTTGTTTCATTATTGTAACATTAATAATATTATTTACATCATTACTATTATCGCAATAGCCATATCACTGTTGTTATTGTACTGCAATGCTATCGTAGTGCCTTTATTTTTGAGGCCGACGTCCGGTATTTACGTATAGTATTTATTTATTTTTTCACGTCCTTAAGTTAAGCGAATCTAAGTATTATAGCAGACTTACAAACCGCACGACGTGCGACACCGCATGCGGTCAAATCGATCGCGGTGCCTCTGATCGATCAGTCCACGCCAAGAGAAGACTTTCAATTCCTGCAAAACATCTTCATCCGATAATGAAAATTGAAACCGCACGTAAACCGATCATCTCATAGTTTCCATAAAATACGTCCTTTACATTTTTTGATCTCAAAAACAAGTTTATCTATAAATCAACACTTTTGCAACCAGTAAATCTTCCAGCATTTCTGTGCGGTTTCTTCTATTTTTATCCTGCATTTCTGAGATAAGTGAAAGGCCCTGGAAAACATGTCGTGCGTTTTGTAACGAAGCTTTCTTTGCACGTACCTACGTGAAATTTCTGAGGATAAGATTGTAAAGTATTTATGTCGACGCTGCATTAAAGAAGTATGAAAATCAAAGTGACTGTACGAAACTCGGACTTTCCGTCAATCACATCGCAGGTCGAGTGGAAGGCAAATGCCACGATTGTCACGAGTTCCGATTGTCGTATACCGCGCAGTTTTCCTAGAGTTTATCCGCGACGAATGAAAATTATTTCTGCGAAAACAAAAAAGGCTCTAAAATTGGTATTTGACTCCGTCGAGATAACAGCCGAGAGGGACATCCTGAGAATTTAATGGTTGGATTCAGATGTCCCTTTCGTTGCTCCAGATCTCCACGGTAAAGTTGTAAGAATTTGGGTTTTATTTTACTAATAATAGCAGCAGATTGTCAGTAAACATTCGCAAACGATAGAATTCCGAACCATTCCAGAATCAGTATTCCAGATATCTATAATGCACATTCTTCTATATTGTTTGTAGCCTTTTCCCCTCGTGTTTTTCCTATTTATCATTGATTAAAAATCGCGGCATCAAATAAGTAAATTGTACTTGAACGACTCAAAACAATACACTTTCAAATACACAAATATTCCTGCAAATGGTCTGTTTTTAAAAGAAAGCAGTCTTGAACAGGAAGCTCAATTTCATTTAGTAGGATTATTTCGCGCATTTTTAACCATCTTGCTTTTTTTTAACGCAGAAGAATGTTGTCTAATTTATTCCCCTTCTGTTACGAAAGAAAAAAAACTGACCAGATGTCATTACCCAGTGAAAAGAAACAATCTTCTAAAATTCTTAAGAAAAATGTTTTCTTTAATTTACCATGCCTATCAAAACATATTGTTTCAAACAGAAAAAGATTTTATTGCGTGTCTTGTTATTTGGTTTAAATTTATTAAATTTTTATTATTTATTTTAAATGACAGCAATTTTAAGTGCAATCGTGAGGCATTTGATAAAACCAAAAAGCTTTTTCTTCTGGATTGTTCAAAGACTTGAGTATACACAGATTTGTTTCGCATCCACGCGTTTCTATAGTGTAATTATTGCAATAGACGGAATTAAACTATTCCACGTATTCGCTACGGCGAGGACCAGTCTGTATTATTTATATTTATTCGTAACAGTGGGTACTGTGCAAGTATGAATGATTACGTAAGTCACACACACACACACACACATGAGCGATATATCTCAAACGATGGTGCTCCAAAGAGGAAAAGTGAAGATTGCGTAAGGAATTTGAAGAATGTTTAAATGAAGTTAATAATGATAAATTTAAAGAGGTTTTGCTACTTTGTGAGTACCGTTGCTGCGAGATTCTGTATATATACATCATAATATATGTGTATCTATTTAGAACGCATATGCGCGTACTCGTGTACGTGTACATGGATGGATTTAAACAACCAAGAAGATTATAAAGTTACTTTTACGAAAATGCGACGCGCTGAAGCGTCCTGCACGTGGCTTCTATTTATTTATAACAAAACGTCATTTTCATACATTCTATTTATATACCTAACGCAACATTAAAAAAAAAAAAAATATGATTGTTGTGCAAACACGGTACTGTGTACCGAAAATTAATAAAAACGAGCAGGGAAAATGTACCCTGCTCGAGAAAGTTAAATTATATTAAACACAAAAATGTAACGTACTGCATATGATATGCATATCCATATATGCCTGTTGTGTATATGTATTAACGTGTATAAGCACATGTGTTTACATTAATGACGAATATTTAAATCTATATTTGTTTGTGTGAATAAACGAGTGAATCAACACTACACCTGATTTATTTATTTTTTTTAATTTTAAATACCTTGTTATTTTATTCATATAAACTCCCGGGCAACGAGTATTTCCCACCCTAGTCGAAAATGGTCGAAATAAAAAGTTTTATATCTCTGTCGAAAATTGATATATTAAAAAAAAAAATCAAGTTAAATAGGTGCGTTTTTGTATTTTCTTTAAAATGAGCCCAAGATGACATTTTTTATACAGCTGTTTTAAAATTATGACACTTTTTTTTAAAATAAAACACTTTTTTTAAAGGTGTATACCTCGTAATCTTTGCGTTATAGAAAAAAAATCCACAGAGAAAAAATTATTGTTTCAACTGTAGAATGAGTATCTGTAAGAAAAAAATAATGTTTGTATAATTTTTTAAAGAACATGTAGATTTAAAAAAATACAAATTAAATAGATGCGTATTTGTATTTTCTTCAAAATGAGCCCAAGATGACATTTTTTTATAGAGCCGTTTTAAAGTTATAACACTTTTTTTGAAAATAATTTTTTTTAACGCTGTATATCTCGGAATCTATGCATTATAGAGAAAAAAAATCTAAAGAGAAAAAATTATTGTTTTCAACTGTCGAATGAGAATTTGTGAGAAAAAATATTGTTGAGTAAAATATATACTGTCAAAAAAGAAAAAAAAGAAAATTGAGTGTTTAAAAAAAAACAATCATTTTTTTTGCATTTTTTCACCAAAAAAACGTGCGTAATTTTTTAAGGAACTTGTAGAATTAAAAAAATCAAAATGTTATAGATGCGTATTTTTATTTTCTTGAAAATGAGCCCAAGATGACATTTTTTTATTGAGCCGTTTTAAAGTTATGACAATTTTTTTTTTTTTTTTTAATTTTAACGCTGAATATCTCGAAATCTATGACTTATAGAAAAAAACTCCAAAGAGAAATCTTTTTTCACATACAGAATAAGTATTTGTGAGAAAAAAAATAATTTTGAGACAAAAAGTTTTTACCATTTTTTTACATTAATATTTTCTAACTTTTATACATAAAATTATATAACTACCAGATTTGTAACTTTATTCTTAACAATCAGATTAATTCTCTACAAGAAAAAAATCCATTTTTAACAGAAAACGGAATTGTTACATTTTTAGTACAAAAAATTAATTTTTTATTTTCTCGGATGAATGTTCAACTAAAATGTTGAATCCTTAACTTGCATAATTAAATTTTAATCAAAAAATTAATTTGCAACTAAAACAACAAATCTTCAACTGGAACAACAAAATAAATTATCAACCAAACCTTGAATAATTTATTTTCAAAATAAAAAAATCAATTTTCAACCAAAAAAGATAATTCTCAAACTAAAAAAGAAACTAATTTCCCATAAAATAGTTCATTTTTCAAACAAAGAAATTAATTTTTAATTAAAATGATAAATATTCAATAAAAAAAATTATTTCCAACAGAAGAGTTTATTTTCCAACCAAGTAAATTAATTTCTAGACTGAAAGATGAATTTTTAAAGAAAAGAAGAATTTTTCAAACAATGACATTAACTTTCAAAGAAAAAAAAATTTCTACCAAAGAAACACGATTTTCTACACAAAAAGTATTTTTTTTAACAAAATAAGCGAATTTTCAACGAGAAAAATAAATTTTCACTTAAAAAAAACCAATTTAGATTCAAATCATTAAATTTTGAACTAGAAAAGATCAATTTTCTACCCAAAGTTAAATTTTCAATTAAATTTTCATTTAAAAAAATAAACTTTCAACCAAATTTACAAATTTTCTACGAAAAGAGATGAATTTTCCAAGAAAAATTAGAGTAAAATTCTTGAACAAAAAAGATGACTTTTCAACTAAAAATATAATTTTTCTACCAAAAATCGATGAAATTAAATTTTCTAGTAAAAAATGAATGCTCAAAAAAAAAAAAGAATTTTTAATTAAAATTAGGAAATATTTAACTAGAATAGTATTTTCAGATTAAGAAAAAAATTCTTTTCAACTAAAAAAGAAACAATTTTTCAATACAATAGCTTATTTTTTAAACAAAGAAATAAATATTAAATTAAAATGATGAATTTATAATAATAAACAAATAATTTCTAACAAAGAGTTTATTTTTTAAGCAAGTAAATTTATTTTCTAGCCTTCACCAAAAAAGTTTTTTTGTTAACAAATAACGCTAATTTTCAAAGAAATAAATAAATTTTAATCTTCAAGTCAAAGTGGAACGGTTAACTTTTTTTTTAAATTAACATTTAAACTAAAACAATGAATCTTCAAGTGAAATAGTTGAACTTTGACAACAACAAAATAATTTTTACCAAGAGATCAATTTTAAATTTTCAATTAAATTTTCAATAAAAAAATGAATGCGCAACCACAAACATGAAATTTGAACTAAAATTCTGGAATATTCAATTAAAATAGTATTTTCATATACAGATAAAAAAAATTATTTTCAATAAACTTACTTTCAATAAACCAGCTAATTTTTTAAATAAATAAATGAATTTTTAATGAAAATGATAATTCTTCAATCAAAAAAAATTAATTTTCAACATTTTAACTTAAGTAGATAAACTTTTAAAGAAAAAAATATATTTTTCTATAAAAAAGGCGATTATCTACAAAAAAGTAGATTATCTACAAAAAAACTCGATTTTTTAACAATTCTTAATAAAAAAATTCTTAAACAAAACAAAATCGGATTAGAAAAAAATAGTTAGATTTTCTACTGGAATAGTTTATTTTTCAGTTCAAAAATTGATTTTCAACCAAACAGTTACATTTTTAAACAGAGATGAATTTTCTATTCAAATTACGAATCTTCCAACCACAAAATTAATTTTCTACCAAAAACTTTTAAAAAAGACGTAAAATTTAGATTAAAAGAGATTCAAGATTTAAAAAAGATTTTTCACGCAATTAATTGAATTTAAAAAAAAAAATAAATTCCCAACATAAAATGTAAAAAATATTTATACTATAATTCACAAATATTTTCTCTTTCTCTTAAATTAAAAAAATCTCTTTTTTTAAATTTACATGCCTATGAATTTAAATTTTTCTAAACTCTAAAAGACTTTCAATTATTAAAAAAAGGAATTTCATTAATTACTATTAATTTATTAATCCAAAATTTAAATAATTAGAATCCTGTATATTATTTTAATTTTCTTCAAATATAGAAATCTTCTAGTAACCGTAAAATTAAAAAAAAATGTTTGGTAGAAATTAAAAAATATTTTATAAGCATTCAAAAATCTTTCAAAGTTTCAAAATAATTTTAATTTATTCGAAACTACTAACATTCCTAAATGTCTAAGTCTGACTCGAATTATTTCTAAAATTATTAAAAATATTCAAAAACTAAAACAATTGAAATATTTTGAACATTTTAAATTTTCTTTAAAAGTTAATTTAAAGAAAAAAGAATATTTAAAAATTTCACACGAATCGTAAGAAAGGTTTTTGATTTTCTTGAAATTTTTTGAAATTGACAAAAAGCTTTGAAATTTCGTTTCCAAATCTTAAAATTAATTTTTTTAAATAAATATATATCACTTTTTTAATATCTTAAAACCTTTCTAAATCCTTTAGAAGCTTTAAAATTTTATTCCAAAACCTTCTATAATCTATGTTTTCTTTTAATAAATGTTATTTCTTTTAAAATTATAAATTAAGTTTGAAATTTTTTCAAAACTTCCTAATAATATCTTCTGAACTGTTTCGAATTTCTCTTAAAACTTTTTAAAGTCATACAAATTTTAAAAAATTTCCCATAAATCTTTTAGATTTTTGTTCAACAAATGTAGAAATCTTTTAAAATGCTTAAAAAATTTAATAGTCTTTTAAAAGTCATTTTTAAAAATAAAAAATAATTTTAATTTTGGTCAGAAAATTTTTCAAAATTAGTTTATTCTCTCGCAACCTAAGAAAATTCTCAAAACACTTTTAAATTTGTTTTTCGAAATCTTCAAAAATCTAGATTTTGCTGTAGATTTTTTAAAATCTCTCCAAGTTTAAAATTATATTTGACTCTTTCTAAAACTTCTAAGTATTTTTTTAAAACTTATTCGAATTTTTCCAACATTTTTTTAAATTGTGCAATATTAAAAAATTGCAATCTCTGTTTTGTGAATTTAGAAAAACTCTGTAAAAAATTTAAAAAAAGGTTTTTAAAAATGTACAGCAAATTTAGATTTTTGAAGATTTCGAAAAACAAATTTAAAAGTTTTTTGAGAATTTTTTTAGGTTGCGAGAGAATAAACTAATTTTGAAAGCTTTTTGATCAAATTTAAAATTATTTATTTATTTTTAAAAATGACTTTTAAAAGACTATTAAATTTTTTAAAGCATTTTAAAAGATGCTTAAAAGATGCTTGAAAGACATCTAACTTCTTTTTTAAAATTCTTCAAAAATCTAAATTTTGTTAAAAAAAATTGTAACTTAAGTATTCTCTTAAAATTATTTATGAAATAAATTTAAATTTATTTTCAATTTCAATTTTTCAAACTTACTGGAATATATATTCTAAAATTTTGTGTTCTCGGAAATTTTAAAAATGTTGCTTTAAAAACTTCTACATTTTCTTACGAATTTTACAAAATCACTTAAAATGTTTAAAAATCTTTCTCAATTATCTCTTCAAATTAATTCTTTGAAAGAAACTAATTTTTAGATATTTAAACTTTTCCTTAAAACCTGCCAGATTCTGTTCTGACATTTTCTAAACCTTTTAAAACCTTTTTAAATATTCTCTTAAAATAATTGTTGAAAATGAATAAATTTTTTTAATTTGTCTAGGAATCTTAAGAAATTTTTTTATTCTTTTGAAGCCTTTCACAGTTCTTGAAAACCTTCTAAATTTTTTGTTTGTAATCTGCAAAAATGTACATTTTGTTTTACATTAAACTATCATTTCAAAATTTTAAATAATTTGAAATATTTTCAAAATTTCTAAATATCTCTTACAACAAATCAAATTTCTTCTACAAATTATAAATGTTCAATTGTTATTTATACATCAAAATTTAAAGGCAAATTTTTTTAATTTGCAGGATTTGCTAAAAATAGTAGTAAACATTCAATTATTTTTAAAAGGTATATAGAAGTTCTCAAACAATTTCAAAAAGAATAATAATAATAATAATAATAATAACTTCCAATAATTTAAAAATAAAAATAAATAATAATATAAAAGAATAAAATAAAATAAAAAAATAAAATAGATAACGTGGATTTATATTTTTAAAACTAAATCTTTTAATTCTATAATTTATAAAATTTCAAAATTATAAATCTGCCAACTAGTCTGCATTTGATTAAAAAAATTTCATTAATTCAAAAATTTTAAATTAGGAAAATTTTAAACTTCAATTTTAAAAGTTAAAAATTCACCAGTTCCACAATGAGTTTTTAAAATTTTTTTTTCAGTTTTTATTATACTTGAAATTAAATTTCAATTAAATTATCAATATTTTTTTATTGAATTTGTGCAATTTATGGCAAGTTGCCATAAATTACCTGTAACATTACTATAAATTACCAAACATTTCCGAAAATTAAAAAAAATTTAATTGACCGAAAATTTCCATATATATTTCCAGAAATTTCAAGACATTTTTTAATAGAATTTGTGAATATTTATGATAAATT
>JAAAKG020000025.1:5010352-5066688 GCA_010014905.2 Druon quercuslanigerum
ATAGAGGAGATAAGGGAGATAGAGGAGAAGGAGAAGATGGAGGAGATACCGATGACAGAGGAGATAGATCATATAAAGTAAATAGAGGAGATAGGAGGAGATAGAGGTGATAAAGGAGTTAGAAGAGATAGAGGAGATAATAGAGATAGAAAAAATAGAAAAGATAGGAAAGGTAGAGAAGATAGAGTAGGTGGAGGAAATAGAGGAGGCAGAGGATATAAAATAGGAAGAGGATATAGAGGAGATAAAAGAGGTAGAGGAGATATATGATGTAGAGGTGATAGAGGTGAAAGGGGAGATATAAGAGGTAGATGAGATAGAGTTGTTAAAAGAGATAGAGGATTTAAAAGAGGTAGAGGAGGTAGAGGAATAGATAGAGTAGAACAGAGTAGATAGAGATAGAGATAGAGGATAGAGTAGAAAGACTAGATAGAGGAGAAAAAAGAGGTAGAGGAGGTCGAGGTGATAGAAGAGATAGAGGAGATAGAGGATAGAGAGGAGATGGAGGAGTTGGATGAGAAAGAGAGAAGGTAGAGAAGATAGAGGAGATAGATGTCATAGAGGAGATAGAGGCGGTAGAGGAGATAGAGGAAATAGAGGAACTAAAAAAAAAGAATTTTCGAAAAATAGTTAAACTTTTAATAAAATGGATCAATTTCAACATTCGACCAAACATTTGAATTTCTAACCAAGAAGATAATTTCCTAATCTAGGAAGTTAATTTTGAGGAGATATAAGACGAGGCGGAGGAGAAAAAAGGGGAAATCTGGGATATAGAGAAGGTAGCAAAGACAGAGGAGATAGCAGAGATAGAAGAAATAGAAGAGATATGAGGAATAGAGGAGATGGTGAAGTTAGAGAAGATAGAAGTAATAAAGCAGATAGAGGAGATAAGGAAGATAAAGGAGATAGAGCAGATAGAGGATATAGAGGAGATAGAGGACATAGAGGAGATAGAGGGTATAGAGGAGATATAGAATATAGAGGAGATAGAGGGAAATATGTATGAATCATTATGCAACGTTTGCAATAAGATTGAGAATAATCCTTCAACTCATATTTGCACTCTTCATAAGGACCTTCATAAGTCTCGTGAATAATTTAATGATAATAAAAAAAGAATTAAAAGAGAAAACAGAAAAGTTACATAATTGTCCTCAATTTGCATTATATCATACCTCGAACGTTGAATTACATTTTGCAACCACGACATACATTCTTACATACTCGGACTCTTTACATTTACTCTCTGAATTAAAGAACGAAAAAGAGGAGGCGAAAAGTGATATCTGGAAAGACATTCCAGGTTTCGTAATACCTTCTTCTTCATTAACTGATGATTGCGTGTCCATGCATGGAGCGAAAGTTTGCTGAAGGTCCGTTCATTGACTCATTGACAGGAACCTTAATCTGAATAACAGCCCTCAGGCACTCCTGCTTTTACTCTCGAAAGTTCCGCAAAAGAAATTTATCTCTCTCAGCCTGAGAACTCTTCTTTAATTCCGCGTATCTCGAAAGAGAAGGAATTCAGAGCAATTCGAGCTCCGTAATAGACCGAGAGGAGTTTTTACAACAAAACCACTATTTTTCATCATGTAGAAGTCACCAAGTGTCAACGGACGCAAATTTTACTAAATAATTATTATTATCATTTCAATTCTTCTGAATCCTTTTTTATTCAACTGAATCTTCATCAATCCAATTTAATTCCCTTCAGCTCAGATTAATCCTCTTCAATTAATATAGATCCTTTTCAATACAATTGAATTCTCTTCAATTCACTAAATTCTTTTGAGTTCCACTGAATTCTCTTAAATTTAATTGAACTATCGTCAATTTAATGCAACAGAATCCTATTCAATTCAAGTGAATCTTCTTCAATTTAACTGAATATTCATCAATTTAATTTAATTCCCGTCAACTCAGATTAATCCTCTTCAATTTATATAGATTCTGTTCAATACAATTGAATTCTCGTCGATTCATCTGAATACTTTTAATTTCCACTGAATCCTCTTAAATTTAATTGAATCCTCTTAAATTCAATTGAATTCTCTTCAATTTAATCCTTCTAAATTCAATTGAATTCTCTTCAGTCTAATTCAACAGACTCTTGTTTAATTCAAGTGAATCTTCTTTAATTTAACTGAATATTCATCATATCTATTTAAACAGCTTCAACTCAAATAATCCACTTCAAGTTAAATCGATCCTCTTCAATATAATTAAATTCCCTTCGATTAATCTAAATTCCTCTGAATCCTCTTAAATTCAATTGAATTGTCTACAATGTAATTCAACAGAATCTTATTAATTCAAGTGAATCTTCTTCAATTCAACTGAATATTCATCATCTCAATTTAAACAGCTTCGACTTAAATAATCCAATTCAATTTAAAATGGATCCTCTTTAATAGATTTGAAGTCTCTTCTATTCATCTAAATACTCTTAAATTCCACTGAATCTTATAAAATTCAATTGAATCCTCTTAAATTCAATTTAATTCTATTTAATCTAATTTTACAGAATCTTATTTAATTCAAGTGAATCTTCTTTAATTTAACTGAATATTTATCATCTTAATTTATACATTCTCTTCGATTCCTCTAAATAATACTTTTGAATTCCACTGAATCCTCTAAAATTCAATTGAATTCTCTTCAATCTAATTCAACAGAATCTTATTTAGTACAAGTGAATCTTCTTCAATTTAACTGAATATTCATCATCTCAATTTAAGTAGATCCTCTTCAATATAATTACATTCCCTTCGATTAATCTAAATACTTTTAGATTCCAATGAATCCTCTTAAATTCAATTCAAGTGCATCTTCTTTAATTCAACTGAATATTCATCGTCTCAGTTTAAAAAGCTTCAACTCAAATCATCCACTTTAATTTAAATAGATCCTCTTCAATACAATTGAATTCTCTTCGATTCATCTGAATACTTTTGAATTCCACTGAATCCTCTTAAATTCAATCGAATTCTCTTAAATCTAATTAAACAGAACCTTATTCAATTCAAGTGAATCTTCTTTAATTCAAATGAATATTTATCATCTCAATTTACACAACTTCAAGTCAAATAATCCACTTCAATTTAAATAGATCATTTTCTATACAATTGAGTTCTCTTCAATTCATCTAAATAATTTTAAATTCCACTAAAACCTCTTAAATTCAATTGAATTCTCTTCAATCTAATTCAACAGAATCTTATTCAATTCAAGTGAATCTTCTTCAATTTAACTGGATAATCATCATCTCAATTTAAACAGCTTCAACTTAAATAATCCATTTCAATTTAAAAAGATCCTCTTCAATACAATTGAATTCTGTTCGAGTCATCTAAATACTTTTAGTTTCCACTGAATCCTCTTAAATTCAACTGAATTCTTTTGAATGTAATTTAACACAATCTTATTCAATTCAAGTGAATCTTCTTCAATTTAACTGAATATTCATCATCTTAATTTAAACAGTTTTAACTTAAATAATCCTCTTCAATTTAAATAGATCCTCTTCAATATAATTAAATTCTTTTCGATTAATCTAAATACTTTTATATTCCACTGAATCCTTTTAAATTCAATTGAATCCTCTTAAATTCAATTGAATTCTCTTCAATGTAATTCAACAGAATCTTGTTCGATTTAAGCAGTTTCAACTCAAATAATCCGCTTCAATTTAAATAGATGCTCTTCAATCAAATTAAATTCCCTTCGATTAATATAAATATTTTCAAATTCTACTGCATCCTCTTAAATTCAATTGAATTCTCTTCACTCTAATTCAACATAATCTTATTTAATTCAAGTGAATCTTCTTTAATTTAACTGAATATTCATCATCTCAATTTAAACAGCTTTAACTTAAATAAGCCACTTCAATTTAATTTGATCCTATTCAATACAATTAAATTCTCGTCGATTCATCTAAATACTTTTAAATTCCACTTAATCCTCTTTAATTCAATTGAATTCTCTTCACTGTAATTCAGCAGATTCGTATTCAATTTAAGTGAATCTTCTTTCATTCAACTTAATCTTCATCAACTCAATTTAAACCAATTCAATTCCAATTTGTTCACCTTAATTCACATAGATCCTCTTCAATGCAATTAATTTCTTTTTAATTTTACAGACTTTTTATTTAATCCTACTAAATCTTCTTAAATTCAATTAAATACTCTTAAATTTAATTCTGCAGAATTCTTTTCAATTCAAGTGAATCCTTCTGAATTCAACTAAATTATATTCAGATGAAAAATCCTATTCATTTCAACTAAATCTTCTTCCTATCAAGTAAATTCTAGTCAATCCAAGTGAATCCTCTTCCATCCAACTTCATTTTATCAAAATAAAGCTAACCCTTTTTTAATTTGAAAAATCGCCTAGAATACAATTGAATCTTCTTAAATTCAATTCAAAGTTATTAAACTCAGTTGAATCCTCTTCAATTCATCTAATGCCAACCGATGCAAATTTTCATGAACAAAGTTTTACTTCAGTAATCCACGAATCATTTAAGAATTTCATATAAACAAAAAAAATTTTAAATAGAGGCAACTGTAGGCACTAATTCAAAAATCAATTATCCAGTGTGTACCACCGTCTCACATTCCTTCAATTAAAATTTTTTTTTAATATTTTTTTTAAAGGTTCTCAGTGAAATAAAAATTCTCGATGGCTCGTTACATCATAAGCGTAAGGTGTACGCGTAACGTGGGCGTCCATTGAAATTTTATCAGCCCAGCGGGAGGTGTCAGAGGTGAAAAAAGTTTCGATAAATCAATGTGACTCCAAGAGGTACATTGGAACGTTATCCACACTGATTCATACCATGAGAAATTTACCATTTTCCCACGAAGTATTCAAGCGCTACTGAAGCCAGGCTTGCAAATTTATCGGAAGTTTAATTGACGCTGAGCAAGTCCCTTAACAGATTAAGAGCATTGTACACCATAATTGTTTATCCAGATTTTTCCCTATTACCCCTGACCCCTCCTATTTACCCCTACTTAATTCCTACTCTCCCCTTCATCACTTCCTTTCTCGCCCCCACCAGAGTAGGGGGTAAAGTTGGCTATAGTGTAGGGTAAAGTCGGGTATTTACCAGGTGAAGTCTTTTATTGTAGGGGGTAAAATCGGCTAGGCTAGAGAGTTGTGTCACTTAGGATACGAGGTAAAGTTGGTTACCCTACGGGGTAAAGTTGGTTACCCTACGGAGTAAAGTTGGTTACCCCACGGGTCAAAGTTGGCTAGGGTTTGGGGCAAATCCGGGTAGCTAAGGAGCAAAGTCGGCTACTGAATTGAGTCAATTCGGCTAGGATACAGAGTGAAGTTATGTAGCATACGGGGTAAAGTTGGTTATAGTGCAGGGTATAGACTGCTAGGTTCTGGGATAAATTCAAGTAGTGTACGGGTTAAAATCCTTTAAAATATTTGGAAACCCTTTGAAGTCTTTGGAAATCCTTCCAAATCCTTAGGATTTCCTTGAGATCCTGCAAAATTCCTAAAATTTGAAATGAGGTTGACTAGGGAACGGGGTAAAATCGGCTCGGATATGGGGTAAAGTCGGATGCGGTACGGGGTATAGTCGACTAATGTAAGGGTACAAACTGCTAGTTCGGGGGTAAAGTCAACTAGGGTACGGGAAAAGGTACGCTAAGGTACGGGGTAAAGTTGGCTACAGTACGGAGTAAATTCAGCTAGGATTTGGAAAGTCGGGTAGGGACTACGATAATGGGTAAAGTCATTTAGGGTACGGGGTGAAGTCGAATACGATAAGGGATTAAGTCGACTAAAATACGGGATAAATTCGTCCCGAGTACGCACCAAGGTCAACCAAGTTGCGGAGTAAAATCGTCTAACACCAGAGTAAAATTGTCTAACACCGGAGTAAAATCGTCTAACCCCGGAGTAAAATTGTCTAACCCCGGAGTTAAATCGTCTAACACCGGAGTAAAATTTTCTAACCTCGGAGTAAAATTGTCTAACCCCGGAGTAAAATCGTCTAACACCGGGGTAAAATCGGCTACAGTAAATTTGCAGTTTTTTCATTACTTTTTTTTTATTTTGAACTTAAATAGCAAAAAAAAGGTAAAAGTGTAACCAGACGTGTTCTCTAATAATAGTAAAAAAATTTTAGGCCCTAAAAATTGGCATTTAGCGTAGACTTGAAAAGTGTTTAATGGGATTCTAAATCCAAAGTCACACGCTCAAGGCGGAATGATGGTTTTATCAAGAGGCTTTAAAGCAATTTTCCGGTTCATAATTGTGGATAAGCATCGTTTTGCGGCTACTGTTCCTGTGTCGTAGATTCGGCCAACCGGAAAGCGTAACGAACCAAAAAAAAAACGGAAATTCGTTTCCAGTTGCTCAAGGTCAAGGGCGATCAACCTCGAACAAGTGTAAACAAAATAAAAGAACCTTTGGTCGATACTAAGATATTAGATGTCGATATCGATAAATTTTTTTATTTAAATTGAAATAAATCAATTTTTAAATGAATAAATGATTTTTTAATAAAGTCGTTTAACTCTCAATTGAAAAAATGAAATTATTTTTAATTCTAATTAAATTATTAATTTTCAACCAAATAGGAGAAATTGTCCCTTAAAAATGAAATACTGAAGCTTCTATTTAAATAAAAATTGATTTAAAAAAATATAATTTACAATAAAATATTTGAATTTTTAACTAAAAAAATCAATTTTTGAGCAAAAAAATATATTTTCAACTCACAAGATTAATTTTTAACCAAAAATTTAAATTTTCAGCTGAAATTATGACTCTTCTAACAAAGAAATTAATTTTTAATAAAATAATTAAATTTTTGACCAAATTAATTAATTTTTGAGGAAAATAATATATTTTCTACCGTGAAGATTAATTTCCTACCGAAAAAGTTTGAATTGTATCTAAAATTTTGAATTTTATAAATATTTAACCAAAAAACTAATATTTAAATTTTCATTTTTGAAAATTTACCTTTATTTAAGCTTGATTTATTCACTTAATTTTTAAAAGTTTTTTTAAATTTAAAATTATGCATCTTTAACAACAAAAAATAAATTTTCGACGAAGAGAATATATTTTCCATCAAAAACATTAATTTTCTACAAAAAAAGTCTAATATTTATATAAATTATTATATTTTTAACCAAGAATATAAATTTTCAAGTAAATAGGAGAATTTTCAACTGAAAATGGAATGGTTAAAATTTAATTCAAAAAAATTATGTTTTAGATAATAGATAACAGTTTAATAGTTAAATTCTAATGTAAAAAGATACATCTTCCAAGTAAATAAATTTTTAACTAAAAAAAAATTTACAACTTAAAATTGAATAGTTAAATTTTTTGTTCTAAAAATTAATCTTCAACAGAATATTAAAAAATAATGAAATTTTCTACCAACGATGATTCTTCAGTCAGTCCAAAAATAAAATGTCTTCCAAGATATGGAGTTTTAAAGCCAAAAACGCAAGTTTTCTGGAAAAAATTTGAATTTTCAACCGAAAATGATTTCAAGCCAAGTAGACAAATTTTCTACGAAACAGTTAAATTTTAAATTCAAAAATATTAATTTTCAACCAAGACGTATTTTTAACTCAATTTAGACCAAATCTTTAAAGCTTCTACAAAGCAGTTAGATTTTTAACCAAAAAGAAAAATTTTTTAATTTAAACATGAGGCTAAAATATAATAGTTTAAATAAACATTTATTTAATTAACAAAAATTTATAAATATCTTTGATCTCCACATTTATAAAGTCTCACTAAGATTTCGATTCGGGGTTAGAGCAGGTCAAAGTCAATATTACAGTATCTTACACGGGTGTTGGAGTTTGAGGAGAGGGGGGCTCTAAAATAAAACAAAAAAAACACCTTACATAATTTGTGGATGAGCCCTTAGGTTCTATTTGAAGCTACCATTAAGCTACGGTGATTGATAATGCCCGCAGACCCGTTCTGCGCCATTGCGCTCGTCGGATCAAGGTTTCTTTAGTACCGATCGGGCGCAAAAACCGAGAAGGAAAAAAGCCAAGGGACAAAGCGGTGAGATGGAAAGATCGGTTCCGCGCAGAGGAGGAAATCGTTTCAGTGGTAGGGGAGGTGGTGGAAGGGAGGGGTAGGTTATAGACGGGAGCGGTAGGTTATAGACACTTGTGGTAGGTAGGAAAAGGCGCAGGGGAGGTAGGAGACGGGGAGGGGGTGTTAGGAAACTAGGGGGGAGTGGTAGGAGAGGGAGAGGGGTAGGTTATGGAAGAGAGCAATGGGTTAAGGAAGAGAGCGGCAGGTGGAGGAAGGGAGCGGTAAATTAAGGAAGGGAGCCTTAGTTTAGGGAAGGGAGCGGTAGGTCAAGGAAGGGAGTGGTTGGTCGAGCAAGTGGGGGTTTGAGGATGGGGGAGGGGGTACGCTTGGAAAAAGAGAAAAAGTGCCGAGTTGAGTGCATTGTCACTACTCTCTCCCTAGCAGGCAATTATCGCTAATGCGGAGGTTTTGTTCAGCTTATAATTAGCTGGGAAAGTGACAGGCACCGACAAAGAATCCGCCAAGGGGTATGTACGAGAGCGAACGACTCAAGTGCATTCAAGCGCTCTCCGTACTTAGCCGTCCACGCGGAATGACAATGCACCTGTGCATGAATACCGATCCTTGGTTACTTATCTGCTATATGCGATTAACGAGATATATGGCCGACAAAATTTGCCGAGAACTTGATACGTGTCGCCACCTTCGTAAGATTTAAAATCATCTCATCACCTACAACATCTTGTTTGGCTTCTCAATTAGCGATGTAGCTGGTGATATATGGCTTGGAGAACTCAGACTAAGATTCTCTTCAGGAGGCAACTTAATCTTAATTATAACCAAGTTTCAGATATGATATTTGTAATGGCGAATTATTATTTAAGACTATTTTTATTTTTTCGAATTACTCTGTGACGTAAATCGTATTCTTCCGAATCTCTTCTAAAATTAGAAGGATTAAAAAGGATAGAAATTGGGGTATAGAAAAAGATAGAACTTATCATTTTCTATCCCTTGAATCGTAAAGAATGGAATAAAAAGGATAGAAATGGGCTAGGATAGAATAGAGGGGATTGAAAAAGATAGACGTGAATTCAAATTAATAAAGAGATAGAAAAAGACAGTCGTTCGTAGACGCAGGATAGGATAATATAAAGAAGAGGGGTTTGAAAAAGATAGGGGGGAATTTAGATTGGCAAAGGGATAGAGAGGGATACATTTTCTCAAAATCTAAGTATCATAAAGATTCAAAATTATTTTTAAAAAATAGGACCTTTACCTTTTCACTTCCAGCAGGACTATTTTTATTTTTTCGAATTACTCTTTGACGTAAATCGTATTCTTCCGAATCCCTTCTGGAATTAGAAAGATTAAAAAGGATAGAAATTCGGGTTTAGAAAAAGATAGAACTTATAATTTTCTGTCCCTCGAATCGTATATAATGGAATAAAGAAGAGGATAAAAAGAAGAGGAATAAAAAAGATAGACAGGGGATAGGATAGAATAGAGGGGATTGAAAAAGATAGACGCTAATTTAAATTAATAAAGAGATAGAAAAAGACAGTTATTCGTAGACGCAGGATAGGATAGGATAAAGAAGAGGAGATTGAAAAAGATAGAGGGGAATTTAGATTGGCAAAGGGATAGAGAGGGATACATTTTCTCAAAATCTAAGTATCATAAAGATTCAAAATTATTTTTAAAAAATAGGACCTCTACCTTTTTACTTCCAGCAGGAGTAAGAACATAACCTAAAATTAATTTAAATGAAACGCCATCTGTCATCAAATATGGATCAAAATAAATTTCATTATTTTTAAAATGGCGTCTAGCATTCCTATTGGCTGAAGAATGCCGCGAAATTCAAATTTTAAAGTGGCAATTAGGACAAATAAAAATGATAGCAACTAGCCTAGGACCAACAGAAAATATTTTAGAAAACGTTAAATTTTAAAAGAGGAAAGATAAATTTTGAGCAAATAATTCAATTTTTATTTAAAAAAAAATTAAATTTGACCAAAACCGAGAAATTTAAAAAAATGGCTAGAAGAAGAGAGATACATTTTTAACTAAAATAGTTTAATTAATTAATTATTAATTAATTAATTTTTTTCAAAAATCCTAATGGGTTCCCGAGTTGTCACTAAAAATGTCCAAGCGTTTCTGCGTAAAATTTTAGTCAGCGGTCACTGATGTAAGCTGCGAGTGCATCACCGCCGACTAAAAGTTGATGCAGATACGCTTGGACATTTTTAGTCATATCTCAGGAACCCATCAAGATTTTACCAATTTTCTTATATTAAAATAAATTTAAGATTTTAAAGATATCGTGCTATAAATTTAAGATTCCCACAAAAATTTTCCCAAGGTTCAGCACGAGTTGTATTTAAGGTAAAAAATCTGATTCTCGGTGATCGCTGGCAGCAGAGACCGCCGGCTTAAAATTGGCGCAGACACGCTTGGACATTTTTTGTCATATCTTGGGAACCCCTTAAGATTTTTTAAGTGTTCTTGTATCAAATTAAAAATAAGGTTTTAAGGATTGCGTCCTACAAATTTCAGATTCTTAAAATAAATTTCCCAATTTCAAGCGCGGTATAAAAGCTGATTCTCAGCTATCGCCGAAACGCTTGGACATTTTTGGTCATATCTCGGAAACCAATAAAGATAATTGAAATTATTTTGAGCTAATTGAAAGATAAGATTCTAATCATAATGGCCTATACTTTTCAGATTTTTGCTGAAAATTTCCGAGGTCACACGACGAGTTGAAATCGAGGTCCAAAATTCGAGAAATTCTTGCATTTTTTTAGAACTTCTCACGTCCTATTTTCTCTCTAAAAGGTCAAAAATATCTTTTTCAGTGGTCATTCGGCGCGGAATTTCATGACCTTTTCAACCGGTTATGAAAAAAAGTTTCTAGTACAACTTGCGCTAGTTGTACCGGCAATTTAGCTAGTAAAGATTTCTAAAACGTGAAATCCGAATTGATTCTGAATTGTAAGAAAATAGCTGGAGGACACTATTATTGCTGGGACTGGAAGAAAGATCTCTTTCATCGCCTTCTCTTCCTCCTCTTTACTTGAGTCTCGAGTTCTTTGAGCTGATGCCCGCCGCTCAATTTGCGCTCGTGGGTCTAATACTTCCCGGCATTATGCTAATTTCTTCCACTGGAGCTCGGAGATATTTACGCTATTGCGAAACAGACAAGAAAGGAGTCGAGATCATTCAATCTTCTTGAATATCTCACGATCTAATCTCAAAAAAGAGGCTCTTCTTGGTATCAGACTTCACAGCTCAAAATGATCTCAAACCAGGTGTAATAGGGTAATTTTTTTAAATAAAAATAACTTTAAATTCCTTAGAATTCAAGACGAAATGTTTGGCATTTTTAACAAAATATTTGAATTTTATACCAGAAAAGATTTTTTACCAAAGAGATTAATTGTCAACCTAGAAAGACGAATTTTCAATAAAAGAGTTTAGTTTTTAAGACAAAAGTCGACTTTTTTAGAAAGCACTTTAATTTTAAATGAAAAATTTTATTTTATTTAAGAAATATCTATTTTTAAAAAAGTAGTTGAATTTTTAACTAAAAAAATCAACTAAAAATGGATTAGATAGATTTTCTAGAACATTCTAGAACCTAGAATGTTCTAGAACATCTTTTAATGAGCAAAGAACATTTTCAACAAAATAAATGAATTTTTAATTAAAAAAATAATAAGATAGATTTGCAGATTAACAAATCTGTCAAAGAAATGAATTTTTAGAGAAAAAAAGAATTATTCATCTTAGAATGTTCTGGAACATCTTTTAATGAGCAAAGAACTTTTTCAACAAAATAAATGAATTTTTAATTTAAAAAATAATAAGATAGATTACCAGATTAACAAATCTGTCAAAGAAATAAATTTTCAAAGAAAAAAAAGAATTATTCATCCTAGAATATTCTAGAACATCTTTTAATGAGAAAAGAACATTTTCAACAAAATAAATGCATTTTTAATTCTAAAAATAATAAGATAGATTACCAGATTAACAAATCTGTCAAAGAAATGAATTTTCAAAGAAAAAAGAGAATTATTCAACCTAGAATGTTCTAGAACATCTTTTAATGAACAAGAACATTTTCAACAAAATAAATGGATTTTTAATTTAAAAAATAACAAATTTCGAATCAGAAACGCAATAGATAAATTTTTATGTTAAACAAAATTCAACCAAAAAATACGGATTATCAACGAAGAACCAACAGAACATTTTTTAGAAAACGTTGAATTTACAATTAAAAAATACAAACTTTTACCTAAAAATAAAATAGTTCAATATTCTATTTAAAGAATCAACCATTTTTAGTCAAAAATAGTTTACATGTGAAAAAAAATTTGTAACAAAGTAAAATTTTTAATCTACAAATACATTTTTATACAAAATAATTTTTCTTCAATCAAAAAAAGATGAATTTTCAATCAAATATCTGAATTTTCGATCAAAAAAGATGAATATTTAACCAAAGAGTTAAGTTTTTAAAATGAAAGTCGAATATTTTTACCAACTATTTGGATCAATTTTTATCAGCAAAATTTAAAAAAAATGAATTTTCAACCAGGAATATTTTCTACAAAAAAAAATTAATTAAAAAAAACAATCAAATTTTCAACCTGAGAAATGCATTTTTAACTAAAATGATGACTATTCAATACAAAATACTTAATTTTTAAACAAATGATTGAATTTTCGATATAAAAAATAAATTATCACTGAAAGTGGAATTATTGAATATTCAGTGAAAAACACGAATTTTTAATTGAAAAAAATTAATTTTGAACGAAAGAGTTCTTCAGTAACCCAAACAGTTGAATTTTTAAGCAAAAAAGATTTTCTCCCGAACAAGATGATTTTTAGATCCAAAAATACCAATTTTTAACAACAACAAAAAAAGAACTTTAAACTAAAATTTTTTTCCAAAACTTTAATTTTTTAAGCGAAAGATAAACTCTTAGTTAAGGAAAATTAGAATGGTTAAATTTTCAATTTAAAGAAATAGGAAATTAATTTTCTACTAAAAATACCAATTTTGAACACATACAAAATTTCGTCTCAAAACAGTTAAAAATCTCAAATTTTTAGCAACAAAAAACTTTTTTTTATTTGAAATGATGATTCTTCAACCAAAAAAATTTTAAACTGCTAATTGAATTTTAAATTTAAAAAAATCAATTTTCATCAAAAATGGAATAGTTAAATATTCATCAGAGAAAAATGCATTTTTAATGAAACAGTTGGATTTTCGACCAAAAAAGAATAATTATCAATAAAAAATATGGTTTTTTAAACAAAAACGTAAAATATTAATCTTCAGATGAAAATTAAGTTTTCAAACAGCAAACAAATTTTTTTTTAATATTTCACTTTTTATCCATAGAGATTAATGTTACAAAAATGAATTTTAAACAAATTAGTTCAAGTTTTAAACAAAAAATTTAATTATTAACCCAAAATAAGTATTTTCAAAAAAGAACATTAATTCTTTACAACAAAACAATTTTTAAAAAAGTACATAAATTTTGAACTCAAAAGAAATTTGAAACAAAACAATTCAATTTTTAACCAGAAAGGATAAAATTTCAACAAAAATAGAAGTTTTAAATCTTCATTTGAACAAATTCTAATAAATGACGAACAAATTAATTTAATTTTCAACCAAACCATAAAACAAGAATTTTTGACGCAAAATGTAACTTTTGATTTTTCAACCCAAAAAGAACAATTTTCAATCCAAAAATTGAATCCTCACCAAAACCACAAATATTTTCAACCAAGAAATTGCAGTTTTAATAAAAAATATTAAGTTTCTACCAAGCTAGTTGAATGTCAAACCAAAAAGAGGATTTTTCAAAAAGGGGAGGTTTTTGAAACCAGGGGAAAATAGGGGAATAGGGGAAGGAGTGTGAAGTCTCTGATGTTTACATTTGCAAAATTTCTCACTTATTTCGCACAGCCCTGTTTAGCCCACGCATTAACTATTTTCCTGTCTAAAAAATGCCTAGTCTCGAAAGAAGCCATATAAGAGACGCAAATGCCCAGAAACCCTCGGGGCGTTCCATGAGCGACTGGAAATTGCAGTTCATCGAAACTGTAACCCCTTCTCGCTCCGGCTTTGATCGCTCATAATAGTACACTCAGCTTGGTGCGAATAATGTTTTGAAAAGGGACGAATTACACCCTGCGCATCCTGCATAATCAACTCGCGTACGTGTAGCTCAATCAAGCCGACTCAACGAATTCTCGGCACGAGCGAATCAAGAAATACACAATCTTCCATGTGTGAAAACCTCAACTCCCTGCATACCTGCTTTTACAACTAGTTCTTTTTAGACTCTTCAGGATTTTACACCTTTCAAACAGCACTCTTGAAATAACTTTTTCTTCGCCAATAATTGAGCACATGTAGAATATTCTACCATTTTCAGTATCAAACTTCTTGACATTTAGAAAAATGTATATTCTTTTCAACAAGAGATTTTCAACTTTCCTACTGTCTTAATCTATACTTGGATTGTCATTTTTTCTAAAAATCATGCGTCAACTTTATGCTCACTTTGGACTTTGTTTCGACTGTTTGCTCATCATCAAACACCTTGACATTTTAGAAAAAGTCTATTCTTTTCAACAAGAGATCTTCAACTTTTCTACTGTTTAAATCTAGACTTGGATTGTCACTCTTTATAAAAATGATGGGTCAACTTTATGTTTATTTTGGACATTGTTTCGACTGTTTGCTCATCATCTGCTTTCCAAAAAACTCTTTTGCTTTAGTCTACTTTTTAACAATAGCTTGTTAGAAGCTTTTAGATTTCAAACAATAATCATGAAATAATATTTCTTTGACTTCACTTCCTTCCACACAAAGGAAAGCATTATTGATCCTGTGCAGGATTTTCTGCTACTTTTAATTATCAAACATATTGACATTTTAGAAAAAGCTAATTTTTTCAACAAGAGATCTTGAACTCTTCTACTGTCTAAATATATAGTTGGATTGTCACTTTAGATAAAAATGATCGGTCAACTTTATGTTCACTTTGGACTTTGTTTCGACTGTTTGCTCATCATCAAACACCTTGACATTTTAGAAAAAGTCTATTCTTTTCAGCAAGAGATCTTCAACTTTTCTACTGTTTAAATCTAGACTTGGATTGTCGCTCTTTATAAAAATGATGGGTCAACTTTATGCTCACTTTGGACTTTGTTTCAACTGTTTGCTCATAAACTGACTGTCAAAATAACTAATTTTCTTTTGTTTATTTTTTACCAATAGCATTATAGAAGCTATTAGCTTTGAAACAACACTCTTAAATTAATTTTTCCTAGAATCCACTTTCTTCCGTACAAAGGAAATATTATTCTTCGCCAATGGAGGATTATCGACTATTTTGGTTAATAAATATCTTGACATTTTAGAAAAGGTTTCTTCTTTTCAACAAGGAATCTTGAACTCTTCTACTGCCTATATCAATACTTGGATTGCCATTTTTTCTAAAAATGATTGGTCAACTTTATGTTCACTTTGGACTTTGTTTCGACTGTTTGCTCATCATCTGTTTACCAAAATAACTCTTTTCCTTTAGCCTCTTTTTTAACAATGGCTTTTTAGAAACTGTTAGATTTTAAACAATACTTCCTTCCACACAAAAGAAAACATTATTGATCCTGTGTAGGATTGTCTGCTATTTTTGATTAACAAACATCTAGACATTTTAGAAAACGTCTATGCTTTTCAACAAGAGATCTTGAACTCTTCTACTGCCTACATCAATACTTGGATTGCTATTTTTTCTAAAAATGATGCGTGAACTTTATGCTCACTTTGGACTTTGTTTCGACTGTTTGCTCATCAACTGATTGCCAAAAAAAAATCATTTTCTTTAGTCTATTTGTCAACAATAGCTTGTTAGAAGCTGTTAGATTTCAAACAATAATCTTGAAATAATGTTTCTTTGACTTCACTTCCTTTCACACATATGAAAACATTATTGATCCTGTGCAGGATTTTCTGCTATTTTTAATTATCAAACATCTTTAAATTTTAGAAAATATATATTCTTTTTAACTAAAGATCTTCAACTCTTCTATTGCCTGTATCAATGCTTCGATTCTCATTTTTTCTAAAAATGGTGGGTCGACTTTATGTTCACTTTGGACTTTGTTTCGACTGTTTGCTCATCAACAGCTTGCCAAAATAACTCATTTGCATTAATCTATTTTTTAACGATAGGTTGTTAGAAGCTGTTAGATTTTAAACAATAATCTTGAAATAATGTTTGTTTGACTTCACTTCCTGCGACACAAAGGAAAACATTATTGATCCTGTGTAGGATTTTTTGCTATTTTTGATTATCAAAAATCTTGAAATTTTAGAAAAAAAAATATAATCTTTTTAACTAGAGATCTTCAACTCTTCTATTGCCTGTATCAATACTTGAATTCTCATTTTTTCTAAAAAGGATGGGTCAACTTTACGCTCACTTTGGACTTTGTGTCGACTGTTTGCTCATCAACTGCTTTCCAAAAAAAAACTCTTTTGCTTTAGTCTACTTTTTAACAATAGCTTGTTAGAAGCTTTTAGATTTAAAACAATAATCTTGAAATAATGTTTCTTTGACTTCACTTCCTTCAACCCAAAGGAAAACATTATTGATCCTGTGTAGGATTTTCTGCTATTTTTAATTATCAAACATATTGACATTTTAGAAAAAAATTTTTTTTTTAATTAGAGATCTTCAACTCTTCTACTGCCTGTATCAACATTTAAATTCTCATTTTCTCTAAAAATGATTTGTCAACTTTATGCTCACATTGGACTTTGTTTCGACTGTTTGCTCATCAACTGATTGCCAAAAAAACTCATTTTCTTTAGTCTATTTGTCAACAATAGCTTGTTAGAAGCTGTTAGATTTTAAACAATACTCTTGAAATAATGTTTCTTTGACTTCACTTCCTTCCACGCAAAAGAAAACATTATTGATCCTGTGTAGGATTTTCTGCTATTTTTGATTTGCAAACATCTAGACATTTTAGAAAAAGTGTAGGCTTTTCAACAAGAGATCTTCAACTTTTCTACTGTCTAAATCTATACTTGGATTGTCACTTTTTATAACAATGATGGGTTAACTTTATATTCACTTTGGACTTTGTTTCGACTGTTTGCTCATTAACTGACTACCAAAGTAACTCATTTTCTGTTGTTTATTTTTTAACAATGGCTTTTTAGAGCTATTAGCTTTTTAACAACACTCTTAAAATAATGTTTCTTTGACTTCACTTTCTTCAGCACAAGGGAAATATTATTCTTCGCCAATAATTGATCTATGGAGGATTGTCGGCTATTTTGATTGATAAACATCTTGACATTTTGGAAAAGGTCTCTCCTTTGCAAGGCCTGATTAAATACTTAAATTGTAATTTTTTCTAAAAATAATGCGTCAACTTTATCTTCACTTTGGTGTTTGTTTCGTCTATTCGCTCATCAACTGCTTGCCAAAATGACTCAATTAGTTTTGTCCATTTTGGGGCCTTTGCCTTAAGTGTTTGTCATTCATTGCTTGCCAACAGGATTAAATTGCAGCAACCGTTCTTTATTTAATTTTGTTTACTAATATTTTGTTAGAAGCTTCAGGATTTTTAGATTTCAAAAAACAACTTAAAGTCCATTTTGGTTCCAATAGATTCTTAGAAGTTTTAAGATGTTGTAGCCTTCAAACAATAATCTTTAAATAACATTTCTTTGACTACACTTCCTTCCATAAAAAGGAAAATGTTATTCTTTGCCGCTAATTAAAAATATGTAAAATATTCTACCATTTTGAGTATCAAACCTCTTGACATTTCAGAATAGGTCTCTTTCTTTGACAAGAGATCTTCAACTCTTCTACTGCCTAAATCATTCCTCTGCAAAATAATTAAATTGCAACAATCTTCCTTTAATCCACTTCTATAAATGATGCGTCAACTTTATCATTACTTTGTAATTCGCTTCAAATATTTGCTCATCCATTGCTTGCCAAAATGACTCAATTGCAATAATCAACCTAAAGTTATTTTTTTCACAAATAATTTGCTACACTTTTCAGGATTTACACCTTACAAACAACACTTTTAAAATAATACTTCTTTGTCTAAAATTACTTTTACGCAAAGGATACTTTTTTACTTATGATTCAGCGCATTCAGAAAATTGTGCTATTTTTATTATCAAACTTCTTGAAAATGCAAAAAAAGAATCTTCTTTTCAGACAGAGATATTCAACTCTTTTGATACATCCAGCGAATAACTCGAAATTTATTCTGATTTGTCGCTTCTTTTGCTAATCGCTTGTTAAAAACTTTAAGATTTTGTAGCTTTCAAACAACACTTTCGTTGTTATGTTTCTTTGACTCTAATTACTTACACCCAAAGAAGAATTCTTCACCACTAATTGAGAGAATTTATAACGTTCCTCTCTTATGTTTGTCAAAGTCATTAAAAATGCCATTAAAAAAATGTCTCTCTTTTTGACAAAAGACATTCAACTCTTCTTTATAGGTTTACCGACAGAATCAATATTTGTTGATAATCTTTTGCTAGAAATGATGCGTCAGCTTTATCTTGATTCAAATGTTTGCTCGGTTATGTTTGCTTGCCAAAATGATTAAATTGCAAGAAACATTCTTTAGTCAATTAATTTTTTATCGCTGTTTTTAGTGGTTCCAGATTCAAGGAAAGGAAGTTTGTCTGACCAACTAAAGCCTAAAAATACTGCGTCAACTTTATCTTTACTTTGTACTTTACTTCGACTGTTTGCTCTTGCATTGCTTGCCAACATGATTCAGTTGCAAGAATTGGGCCTTAGTCAACTAATTATTTTTTCGTTTCTGTTAGTATTTCCAGGTTTAAGGTAAAGAAGGTATCGCCAGCTTAAACCTAAATATGACGCGCTAACTTTATCTCTACATTGTACTTCGCTTCGAGTGTTTGTTTCTATATTGCTTGCCAAAATAATGCAGTTGCAAGAATCGTTCTTTAATCAAAAAATGTTTTTAATTTCTTATGTTAGTGGTCCCAGATTTAAGGAATATAAGGTTTTAGGTCCAACTAAAACCTAAAAGTACTGCCCCAACTTTGTCTTTACTTTGTACTTTGCTTCGAGTGTTTGTTCTTCCATTGTTTGCCAAAATAATCCAATCGCAAGAATCGTGCTTTAATCAATTAATTTTTTTATCCCTTCTGTTAGAGGTCCCATCTTTAAGGAAAATAAGGTTTTAGGTCCAACTAAAACCTAAAAGTACTGCCTCAACTTGTCTTTACTTTATACTTTGCTTCGAGTGTTTGTTCTTCCATTCTTTGCCATGATGATTCAATTGCAAGAATCGTTCTTTAATCAATTAATTTTTTTCATTTCTTCTGTTAATGGTCTCCTATTCAAGGAAAATAAGGTTTTCTGATTAAATAAATCCTAAAAGTACTGCCTCAACTTTGTCTTTACTTTGTACTTTGCTTCGAGTGTTTGTTCTTCCATTGCTTGCCAAAATGATTCAATTGCAAGAATCGTGATTTAATCAATTAATTTTTTTATCGCTTCTGTTAGTGGTCCCAGATTTAAGGAAGATAAGGGTTTCTGTCCAATTAAAATCTAAAAGTACTGCCTCAACTTTGTCTTTCCTTTGTACTTTGCTTCTAGGGTTTGTTCTTCCATGCTTGTCACAATGATTAAATTAAAAGAATCGAGCTTTAGTAAATAAACTTTTTGTTTTCGTTTCTGTTAGTGGGTCCAGATTCAGCAAAAAGAAGGTTATGTTTTTTATTGAATGTTTGCTCACCTATGATTGTTTGCCAGATTGATTCCGTTGCAAGAATCGTGCTCAAATCAATTAATTTTTTTTTTGTCGCTTCTGTTAGTGATGCCAGATTTAAGGAAAAGAATCTTGCCTGACCAAACCCTTTTAAGCTTCGATCAAGCACCCACAATTATTATTGCAATCTAGCCTATAATCTGCACGGCGATGCAAAAGGATCAAGTCGACAAAGGTACGTCTTTGGAATGGATAGAGACGTCCAGTCCAGTTTCTTACTTAAACGCTGTACCTGTCGACGCGTGGTAATAATACGATTCTCGTTAACGTACCTGCCAACACCTTTCGAGCTTCTCGCCCCTGTTACCACCTTTTACGTCCGTTAATTTCCCAACATATCGGAATTTCGATTTTAAAATAGATCGGAAGATCCTAGAAGTTTCTAGGGATCATCAGAAATTTTTAGAACACTCCATAAGGGGTAGTGTCAAGATGGGGGAGGGGGTTCTTTAGTGTTTTCCTGAAATTGCAACCTCCTCTATTCCATTTCGGATTTCTTAAGCCCCCCCCCCCCAACCTTGCAAATCTTACTAAGTTTGTGTAAAGTTAGGAAAGAAACGTACTTGAAAAATACGGACTCTTTTAATTTAAAAAACGTCCTATTATTTTTATAGTCTTCAAAATGAACTTCAAAGTTTATTTAAATTATTAGAGCTGGTTGAGAATTTCTCTTTTCAAAGAAAATTAATCTGCTTGGTTGAAAATTCATATTTTTGTTTTAAAACTCATCTGTTTGGTGGTAAATTAAATTAGTTGTTCAAAAATTTAATTGTTTTGTAGAAAGCTCCTTTTTTTCGCTCGGAAATTCATTTCTCTTCGTAGAAACTTTGTTGGCCCCTAATTTCAAAATTTTTCAAAAATTTTCACCTGTTTGAAATAGAAATCAGGAGGTGTGAAAAACTTTCAAAGGGAAGTACAAAATGAAGGAAGAAGAATCTTCCTATTGCTAATTATTTAAACGAGGCTCATAACGGCAGTGGGGCTAATTAGAGGGCAATGGGTAAAAAGAAGACGAGCCGCTAAGTAATTGCTAAGTGCAATTAGATCTGATTATGTGCGCAATAAATTTTAGTTTCACATCAGGCGTGAAAATAGCTAATTAAAATGCGGATGATTTTTTTAGTGGAATAGTAAATACTCTTAAAAATAATCGCTCTTTTATTAGATGTTAACTGTTTGAAATCTTGCTTGTTTTACAAAATAAATATTTCTTCTCATCAAGAGCTCTTTACCACCCTAGAGAATTAATTTACACCGTAGATCTACATATGCTTTATTTAGAAAAATATTATCAGTTATTTCCCTCTCCTCACTTCCTCTACTTTTCCACTCTTCACATCCCTTACTTTTCTTCTCTACACTTCCATTTCAGTTCCTCACATCGCTTTGCCTACCTTTCTCCCTCTATTTCCATTCTCTACTGATCCTCCCCGCACTTCCTATGCTCTTCCTCCCTCTCCTCACTTTGCCTACCTTTCTGCTCCTCACTCACCGTGGTTTACCACCTTTCAGTTGCTCTCCTTTTCCTCCCTTGCCGTTCCCATTTCTTCTCCCCTCACTTTCACTACTTTCATTGACTTCAATTTTCCTACTTAACCCTCTCCTCACTTTACCTACTATTCCATGACTAACTTCCCTGACTTTTCTTCTTCACTTCACTTATGGTTCCTCACATCTCTTTGCCTACCATTCGACCTGTAATTCCCCTACCTTTTCGATAGTACGAAGCTACTTTTTTCTTCTTCTTCAGTTTAACAATTTGTTTTGTGTGCAAATATTTCGCGTATGGCTAACGTTTCATTTGAAAGGAGTCGGAGAAAGAACTGAACGTGTTTGTGGTCGGTGCGGTGATACTGAAGTTTCTGAAAGGCAGGTCAGTTACAATCGTTAAATGACGAAAACATATCCCTTACATTGGTTCGAACCACAAGATTTCTATCGAGAGGCGCTATTGCGTCAATCAATTTGAATTCCTCGATTTGGATTAAACTGTCTGGAACGATGGCGTGCGAATCGTCTCTTTTCGTCGAAACTCATTACACAGAATTCAATCTTCAGAAAATGTTATGCAGTTTTATTAGAATAAGATCGAGAAACATCGTGGGATTGAAATCTCTTTGGGTGGAACCTTTATGAAATATAAAGCAAGATATATTTTTATTGGAAAACAATAAGAAAATCCGACTATTTTTAGTTAAAATTAAATTTTTTATGTTGTAAGGTCAATTATATTTTTTAATTTGGCTTACAATTTTACTATTTAGTGCTTTTCTAAAATTTATTTTTAAAGTTGAACCTCTTTGGTAAAAATTCTTTTTTTAATTTGTTAAATTATTTGGTTCAACTCTTTGCTTGAAAATTTATCTGTTTTTGTTAAAAGTTGAACTATTTAGTTAAATATTTATTTTTTGGTAGAAAAGTAAACTTTTTGGTAAGAAATTATCTTTCGAATGTAAAATTTAACTATTTGGTTGAGTGCTGACCACTTTTGTTAAAAATTCATTTTGTTTATTAAAGATTTAGCATTTTAGTTGAAAATTATAGACTTTAGTTTGAAATTCAAATATTTAAATATACCACTTTTGGTTTAAAATTAATTATTTTTTATTAAAAATTGTTTTTTTAGTGAAAAATTCAACTATTTGTTTTAAAATTCTTCTTTTTTAGAAAATTAATTTACTTAAAAATTAATCTGTTTTGAAATTAGGTAATTTTTTGAGAATTCGATCTTTTTAATTAAAAATCTACTATTTGATTGTGAATTAAATTTTTGTTGGAAATTCACATTTTCGGGTTGAAAATTATGCGGCTTTATAGAAAATTCCTCATTTTTTAATGCAGACTTAACATTTTTGTAGAAAACAAAACAATTTAATTGAAACATAGTTTTTCTTGAAAATTAATATTTTTGGTTGTAAATTAAACCATTTAACTATCTAGTTAAAAATTAAATTATTCATTTTGAAAATCAACTATTTGGTAAAAAATTAACTTTATTGTTCAAAAATCACATTTATTAAATTCAACAATTTTGTTTAATACTTGTTTATTTGTGTTCAACTTTAAAATTTTTGGTAAAAAATTCATCTTTTTTTTTTTGTTTAAAATTCGACTACATGGTTGAAAGTTGAAATAATTTACCTAAAAATAATTTTTTTTAAGAATCAACTAATGAGTAGAAAAGTTGTTCTTGAGGCAAAAAATTAATCTTGGTTGTTGAAAATTTATCATTCTAGTATCGGATTGAACTATTTGTTTAAAAAAATTCATTTTTAGGTAGAAAATTAATCTTTAAGGTAAAAAGACACTTTGTGGATTGAAAATTTAACTATTTGGTTAAAAAATTGTTCTTTTTGTCGAGGAATAATTTTTTGCAACTGAATATGTAACTATACCATTGTTTTTTAAAATTTGTTTTTTTTTTAAATTAAAAATTAATTTCTTCTGATTGAAAGTTGAACTATTTGTTTAAAAATTTTTCATTTTATTAGAAAATTAAGCTGCTTAAAAAATAATCTCTTTTGTTATTAAAATTTTTCTTAAAAATTCAGTTTTTTAAACATTGGAAATCTACTACCTGGTTAAAATGAGATTACATTGAAAAAATTGATTTTATGGTTGAAGATTCACCATTACAATTTAGAATTCAACTATTTGATGGTGAAATAACTTTTGTTCAAAAAATCATATTTTCGGGTTAAAAATGCAGCTGTTTCAAAATCCATCTTTTTTCATCGAAATTCAATTCTTTTTTGAAAATTCTTCTATTTTGTTTTCATTAATAACAATTTGGTTAAAAAACTATTTTTCTGGTTAAGGATTCAACTATTATGTTAAATTTAATTTTTCTGGCTGAGGATTCAACTGTTTTGTTTAAAATTATTATTTTTTTTAATTCAGCTGGTTCAAATTTAATTTTTTAAGCTAGAAACTTAAAAATTGTATTTTTGTTGAACATTTTTTTATTTTTATCTTTTTTGGTTAAAGTCATTTTTTTTGTTCAAAATTCATCTTTTTTGGTTTTAAAGTAAGTTTTTTGATGAACAACTTTTTTTGAAAAATTCTTCTGTTTTCCTTCAATGTTTAACTATTTGTTTGTTGATGCTTCCAAGCCATGGTGGGGGTATAGAAAACCCCTGTCCAAAATTGGTAACATAGTTTATGGATGACCCATATTATACTGATGTTGTAAAAATCGAATGTTGATATCAGATACTTCATTAACTTCCACTTCCAAATAAAGAGAGATCTAATTATAAAGTTGCAAAGATTTATACCCAAGGTGTTCATCTGACGTAATGACGCACATAAAGCGTACTGCTCGTAAAACAAACTAGGCCATCGTCTCATGGCAGTCAGTTGAACTGACGTCGATGGGCTACAATTTTCTACGCCAAGTGCTGCCAACTCCATTGTTCCTCTAGTGTGTATTAGCCGAGAGCTGCAATCATCAGAACCGCCCAGATAAGAGATTACTAATCAAGTTCGATGACCTCAACACCAACGTGTTTGAAAGACACGTTTCAACTCGAAGGCTCCATCCAAATGCGTTCCACATTAGCCTCATTGGGCTGAGCCTTTTTTCAAATCGATTTGCGGATAACGTTGCCAATTCTGAGCCCCTAGGAAAGTTTAACGAGTTCTCACAACCTGCTTAAGGCCGCGATCCGAAAGCGCCGGATAAAGCAAACAACCCAATTCAATCTAATCTGCAACACCTCGGATTACGGCATCATGGTTGTCGAAGGCTCAATTTGCCACCGAGGCTGAGACCTAAGAATATATAATCGAGGATTATTACCTCCTTACATAACCTCTTCCGCAGACTCCTCCGATTCTTCCGCGCCGACTAACAACAGAGCTTTCTCAGAAATTGCATATTCTAGGAAAATCTCAATCGCCTATTATCACATGTCTTCCAATCTGATGAGTCTCCTGCAATCTGCAGAACTCTTTCGCAACAAATCGTTTTCTTTGCGAGAATAGCTTGTTTTCCAAGCCGAGCAAAATAGGATCAGGAAAGATCCAGTAGAGAAGCAGTGAATGAAATCGAAAAATGGAGATTGGACAGTAAAAGGGTTGGAAGGTGTGATGCCTGGGAACGTGCAGAAGGTCGAATCGAGCAAGGCGTTGCGTACGAAAGCCACGTATCACTATCTCGATAATAGAATGATCCATCTACAAGCGGCGGTAACAATAAGCGAGCAAGATATTATTCCAGTCTCGGCCGTATCTCAGACATGCGGGTACTTGATCTGGGAGCAGGGAGTACCTAACCCAACAAATAACAATACGGTATTGCCCTCACGTACATCGAGAGCCTAAGATCAGCGCCATTATGCCGCTAGCGAGTGGAGGGTACCAAGGTACCCGCCAACAGACAGACGTACTCTTCTTCATCCTCGTGGCTTTGCTTACCCTCTTCTCCTTCCCGTTCCCTGCAGGGCCCGTTCTCAATAGTTAATGCGGCTTCAGATGAAGCCCGTTCAATTACTCGCAACACGATACCGAGGCTATTTATTGTGGTCTGCCGATGCCAAAGTCCTCTTCCTGTGGCTCGATCAGTGCTGAAGAACCTCTGCCATTAGGAAGAGAAAATCCCCATTGTCCTTCGATCCTCGACCCTCTCCACAATCGACGTGGCAACTGCTTTTGCCAGCTATTCTGACTACGATCTATCGTGGAATCCTGACGTCCGCTACGTCTTCTTCTCGACGTTTCCCTTCTACAGTAAACCAACCAGAACTTCCGAGGGAACAATTTGACAACGAGACATTCAAATGCTTCCAATACCAATCATCAGTTTTGTCTTTAAGATAAACGCAGACTCTTTTCTCTAATAAAATGACAATTTCAGCGAGATGTTATTTCTAGATTTAAACGGAAAGTCAATCTACCCTTCATAACCAAGCATTGATCGCCCACCGAGATTTTCTTTAATGCACAGTTATTTAAAAATGCAACCCCATGAATAAGCGTACTGTCATTCAGTAAATAAACGATTGCATTCCGCGCGATCGCTGAGGTGTCTTGAACTGGCTGACGGTAACATCTATTGCGAAGATCACCTATAACTCACGCCGTTCAGTTTCACTGCCATTGTAATGATCGCATCTTGATTTCTGCCGGATTAAACCAAGAAGCAATCGCAGATCGATCACCCAACTTGCGACTCAATTAAACCCTAACGATGAAAGCTCTTCCTCATACCAGATTCTAAATTCCAGGAGAAATTAAAAAAGATTAATGATCTCCCCTGATTTTTAAGTATACTCTTCCCCGAATCGTATTGAAGGTTACTAGGCTGAGCAGAATTTCAGGAAAGGTTCTTCGCTAGAGAGGATTGCGTGACCGACAAAAGTGGGTCGTGAAAAAAGGAAGCTTCAGAGGCGGGGGAATTATCTTAATGAGTTGACGTAAATAACCAAGCTAAAGGCACGATATCGTTTTCGTAGTAAACTGGACTCAAAAATAGAGCAGGACGATTTTGTTATTCGTCCAATTTCGCAAATGATGCTTTATTCCCCTCGTAAATTTGCTATTCGCTAATGAAGCGATCTCTGTGGATCGCTCGTTCCTCGTGAGAAAATGAGAGAGTTGTGAATCAACAATTGTCTTCCGGTGGGTGGATTATAGTCTAACCCAGGGAAGAACATCTAATTAAAAAAAAATCATTACGAAAATGCACAAGTCTCTCATTTCACTTTTGCGATGACGTTTCTCACAGTTCGCTTCAGTTGGCAATCCGTTTCTACGACTTCGTCCAGCAATAACAATAACAGCGAGTCTAGCAAACGAGTAGAACGATATGCAGTCGTGAAGAAATCTCAAAGCGTTCAGCAAGCTGCTGGAACAGTTGGGACGAGATAGATAAGGGGTTAGGAAGGTTCAACCGTGAGATTGCAAGATTCTTGAAATAGTTACCATTAACGAATCCGCACCTAGCCTCGTGCGAAACCATCTGCCAGTAATTGCAATAGATCTTGCCTATGATACATATCTAAATCTCATACCTTAGTCATTCAACCTCTCGTTGAAGTCAGGCTACCTTTATTATATTTAAAATTGTCTCTCTGATTAAACCTCAGGACGAAAAGATTTGAGATGAACCGGTAAAGCTTTCATCAATCATCAATCCAGAGTAATCTTATTCAGTTGCAAAAATGCCTAGATATTACTCTTCCTTATTCCGTTCGTTGCACCGGTATTCGCCGACAAGGCAGTCACCGATTGCAATTTGCCGATAGGATTCTTGCCGCATTGCTCTCCTCGGTATCTTGGTTAGAGAGTTGAGTTCGAATTTCGTTAAGCTGGACTAGGAACTAGGAACTAGGAACTGGGTAGTGAAGATTCATCTCGCTCGATTACTACCATAGAGAGAATCTATGCAGCGGCATTTCAGTACCCAATGATCAATATATTCATGTGCTATAACCAAGGTCCACTTGATGCTCTATAAGGTCCTCACAAGAGATACTAGTCTGATACGGTCCCCCGCAACTACCTGCAGCTTTATTATCTATTCATTTCGTGTCTGCGTACCATGATATTTGTACCACTGCTCGTGCAGAGCGGAAGTCAGTTCGCCGACTCAGAATGCACCAAGAACCGTTTCTCGAGATAATTCAATAAAAAAATGTATATATTAAGGATGAACATATCAAGAGCTTATCAGCTTTCCGTATTTAAAGAAGAAAACTGATAGGGGTAATCAATATTCATTAGGGGTTGTTGTCCTCCATGCCTTGGTGTCATTTCATCAATTATACGCGTCACTGAAGATATGTGTACAAGTACTGGATAGACAAGGTTGATTAACAATCCGTAGGCGTGGATCGTGTGAGCAAGGACCTGGACGAACTCACCAAAGGTATCAGAGCCAAGTTATTCCAAAGAAAGTAAACCGCACCCTCTTCGCCCTGGGTTATTAATGATGATGGTAGCGTCCATGCGTCAGTGCTCGTCCGGTTTTCCATCGGGAGGCTCTTAGCAATTCTGTGGTATTGCCACCGCGGAAAGTGGACGACCTTGTGCAGTAAGAACCAGACCTTAGAACGAGCCAGTCAATCTTTTGCTTTTTGCTCCAGCAGATCAGCTTTTGCTGGATGCGACTCTTTGGAATTGGGCCAAACGAGATCGAAGAATTACCTCATCCATCTTCCAACTATCGGTAACTCACCTACCCTGCTGATGGATTCTTCTCGATCTCAAAACTAGATCCTACATCAGCGGTTACAAGAAAATTGTTTCCACTGACATTCTAGGAAGACATCTATAAATCCGTTTCTGCGGTTTAATGTCCAGACCTACGCGATGGACATGTTGTAGGTTCTTGGTGTAAACAGAAATCAGGGCCGCGCTGTGTAGCTTCGGGCTTTGAGAAAATTGAAACTCGAGTGACGAGACTTCTAGTTCTGCCTAGGGGCCAAACTATTGTGAACCAATTTGACGATCGTAAAGGAATTTCTAAAGCAATAAGTAAACCTTCAACAGAATAGTTGAATTTTAATCCAAATAGCTGAATTTTTCAACTGTAGAGTTAAAATAAAAAAGATAAGTGTTAGAATAAAAGTGACGGTTTTAGGGCTCACGGTGACCATAAATCCAGAGGCTCGGAGCTTTTTTGTCTCTCTCCTGTTTCTCTCTCTGTGTTGTCACGCCTGAGTGAACACCGAATATCCTTGCAGCACCTCTCACTCATCCCCGCGGCACGGCGGCGCCAATTCCCAGAAACACTAAATCCTGATTCGACTGTAGTTAAATTTTCAGTTTAAAAAATTACTTTTCAACAATAAAAGTACAATAAAAGTAAATAATAAAAAATATAAGTTTCTAGTTAAAGACATTTCTAGTTAGAAAATAAAGTTCTAACTAAAAAGAAAGAAATTTACAATGAAAGAAATTAATTTTCAATCAAAGAGATGAATTTTTTAACAAAAAATGGAATTTTCAACTAAACTAATAAACTTTGAAGAAAAAAATTAACCTTTAACAAAATAGTTCATTTTCAACCAAACCAGATAACTTTTAAAATTCCTAACAAAATAGTTTAATTTTCATCTAAAGAAATAAGCTCCCAACTAAAAAGATGATTTTTTAACCAAATGATGAAATACTTAATTAAAAAAGATCAATTTGAACTAAAAATGGAATAAATCAATTTTAAATAAAAATTAATTTCCAAATAAAATGATAAATGTTTAAAAAAGAAAATAAATGTTCAAAAAACTAGTTTACCTTTTGTCCAATTAGCTGGCTTTTCAACAAATTAGCTCAATTTTTAACTAAAAAAAAATTTCAAATCAAAAATTTGAATAAGTAGATTTTCAGTTGAAAAGATTAATTTCTAACCAAAAAAAAACGAATTTTAAACAAGATACTGCAATTTCAAACCAGGAGAATAAATTTTTAACCAAATGGATAAGTTTCAACTAAAAAGATCAATTTTCCACCAGAAAAGAGGACCTTTTAACAAAATATTTAATCTTTAAAAAAAAACGATTTTGAACAAAATCGAAAGATTTTTTTCGGCAAAGTATTTAAATTTTCAAACAATTAGTTTAATCCTAATATAATTTTTAATTATTAAATAAAAAATTTTTTTTTTCCTTGTAATTTATTGCGGTCCCTCACGCAGCTGAAATAAATTTTGATCCACGCTGAGGAATAGCTAGGAGAGCAAAGAGAGAAAAAAAGTAGCAGTAATTAAATAATCCATTTTTATTCCACTGTAGTCCACTTGAACGGTCCCTCAAGCAGCTGAAATAATTTTTGGTTTGGCCCTGATTGAGTCTCGGTCGCAGTAAGACTTACGAGCGAATCATTAATTTACTCGAAATAATTCAGGAAATCGATTTTTTTAAATCATTTGGTGTAATTCAGGTAATTCGAGTAATCCAACTGAATCCAATTATAAATACTAATCCACTAATAATCCACGTTATTCGGAGTGATTCAGACAATCCAAGTAATCCACTTGCAATATTAGTTTATGTTCTTTTATATATACAGCATTTTAGGGGGACCGGTCCCTCACGCAGCTAGAATTATTTTTTGCCCGGTCGTGATTGAGGAAGATAATAGTCAGAGAAGCAAAATAGAATAAAGGCTGCAGTAAGATTTATCAGTAATTTATTTATTAATTTTGAGCAATTCAAGTAATCCAAGTTATCCAGTTGTAATCCAGTTCAAATTCGCCCTAATCCACTTTCAATAGTAGTTTATGTATGTAGTAGTATAGGAAGGGTCCCTCACGCAGCTGGATATATTTCTGGCTCAGCCCTGATTGAGTCTCAGTTGGAGAATGTGTACCTTAGGTATGTAAGCGACCTAGCCCAATCGTCCGGCCCACGCTGAGGGAGAGTAAAGAGTGAAAAGAGCGCAAAGAGAAGAAAAAGAAAATGAGAAGAAGAGAAGGAAGACAGAAGGAAGGCCGCAGTAAGAGTTAGCAGAGCGATGCGTGGGTCACAGTGCCCCCAGGGAATACCATACTTCGCCTCGATATGGAAAGAAAGCGCGATATTGTTGCTCGAGGGACGCGCGCTTTGTACTATGCAGATGATTTTGCGATATGCGCTATTCATTGTGAGTCACTTAAGACTGCCCAGGTTGAAGATGTTATTATATTTATCGAAAGGCACGTCGGTGACCCATCACAAATTTTTTTCTACTCGACGTAATCCACTTTAATCCACTTTAATCCACCTTAATCCATATTAATACATTTTAATTCATTTGTAATCCACTGCATTCCACGGTAATCTGCTTAAAATCAAAATGCTTTTGAGTAATCCACTTCAATCCAGGGTAATCCATTTGTAATCTGGCGTAATCCATTAATATCCAATTAGACACTTCGTGTAATCCACATAATAGAGAATAATTCAGGTACTCTAAGTAATCCACTTATAGTCAAGTTACAAAATAAAGTAATCCACTTGTAATTCGTGGTCATCCAGAATAATCCACTTGTAATTCGTGGTAATCCAGAATAATCCACTTTTCATAGAAACAATTTGGATTAATTCAGGAAATCTATATAATCCACTTACAAACGAGTCTCATTCAATCATAAACCAGCTTAATGTACTTGTAGTCAAGATAATTAGAAATAATTGTAATAATAATTGTAATCTAATTCCAATCCGTTTTAATCCTTTTGTAATCTGATGAAATTCAGTTCAATCTACTTGTAAACTTATAATCCAGAGTAATTCGTTTAAAATCAAAATTAATCCACTTATAATCTAGAGTAATCCACTTGCAATATGAATAAAGTGGATTAATTTACGTAATCCATGTATTTCACTTGTTATAATCCGCAATAATCCTCTTGTAATTCTGAGTAATTCAAAGTGATCCACTTAAATGCAAATAATTTGGATAATTACGTTATACCAAGTAATTAATTTTCAATCACGATTAGTCCACATATAATCCAGAGTAATCCACTTGTAATTCAAAAGCATTCAGGGAAATTAAGGTAATTTGAGTAATCCAAGTATTTCAAGTAATTCAAGGAATCCAAATACTTCAATCGTAATCCAGTTCCAATCCGTCATGATCCACTTAGCTCCTAATCATTCTGGGTAATTAATGTAATACAAGTAATCCTTTTTCAAATCAAGATAAATCTACCTATAATCCATAGTAATCCACTTTTAATTAGAGTATTCCAAGTAATACAAGTATTCCAACTATTTCAAGGAATCTGAGTACTTGACTCGTAATCCAGTTTCAATCCGTCATAATCCACTTGTAACGCGAAGTAATCCAATCCAGAGCAATCCACTTACGTCCAAATCATTCTGGGTAATTGATTTATTTCAAGTAATCCCTTTTCAATCAAGATTAATTTGCCTATAATCCACAGTAATCCACTTTTATTTAGAACATTACAAATAATTCAAGTAATCCAATTAATTCACTCGTAATCGAATTCCAATCGGAGATAATCTTCTTGCAATCTATAATCCAGTATAATCCACTTTTCATAGAAACAGTTTGAAGTAATTCAGAAAATCCATGTAATCCACTTATAAGCCAGCCTTATCCAATCATAAACCAGCTTAATATACTTGTAGTTAGGATAATTAGAAATAATTGTAATAATAATTGTAATCTAATTCCAATCCGCTTTAATCCTCATGTAATCTGATGGCATTCAGTTCAATCCACTTGTAATCCGAATACTTTTGAGTAATTCAGGTAATCAAATCAATCCATTTTGCAATCGAGATTAACCTACTTCTAATCCATTTTAATTCGTTTAAAATCAAACTTAATCCACTTATAATCCAGAGTAATCCAGGTGAAATATAAATAAAGTGGATTAATCTGCCTATAATCCTGAGTAATCCACTTTTAGTCAGAGTATCCCAAGTATTTCAAGTAATTCAAGGAATCCAATTACTTCACTGGTAATCTAGTACCAATCCATGATAATCCACTTGTAACGGAGTAATCCAGAGCAATCCACTTAAGTCCAAATCATTCTGTGTACTTAATATAATACAAATAATCCCTTTCCAATCAAGATTAATCTACCTATAATCCATAGTAATCCACTTTTCATCAGAGTATTCCAAGTAATCCAAGTATTCTAACCAATTCACTCGTAATCCAGTTCCAGTACTTGATAATCCACTTTTAATTCGGAGTAGTCCAGCGTAATCCACTTAAGTCCAAATCATTCTGGGTAAATAATGTAATCCAGATAATTTATTTTCAATAAAGATTAATCCATCTATAATCCAGAGTAATCCACTTTCAATCAAGAAAATTTGGGTTAATTTAGTTAATCCATGTAATCCCAGTAATTCAAGTAATTCAAGGAATCCAAGTACTTTACTCGTAATACAGTTCCAATCCATGGTAATCCACTTTTAACCGCAGTAATCCAGAGCAATCCAGTTAAGTCCAAATCATTCTGGGTAATTAAAGTAATACAAGGAATCCCTTTTCAATTAAGATTAATCTACCTATAATCCATAGTAATCCACTTTTAATCAGAGTATTCCAAGTAATCCAAGTATTCCAAGTAATCCAAGTATTCCTAACTAATTCAAGGAATCCAAATACTTAACTCGTAATCCAGTTCCAATCCATGATAATCCACTTGTAACCGGAGTAATCCAAATCAATCCACTTAAATTCAAATTATTCTGGGTAAATAATGTAATCCAGATAATTTATGTTAAATAAAGAATAATCCATGTATAATCCACAGTAATCCACTTGCAATACAAAAATTTGGGTTAATGCAGTTAATCCATGTAATCCAAGTAATTCAAGTAATTTAAGTAATTCACTCGGAATCGAGTTCCAATCCGTCATAATCCACTTGAAATCTATAATCCAGGGTAATCCACTTTTAATTTTAAATCATTCAGGGTAATTCAGGTGGACCATGTCATCCATTTGCAATCAGGAATAATCCACCCATAATCCAGAGTAATCCACTGTTAATAAAATTTATTCAGAGTAAGCCAAGTAATTCTTCTGTAATCCTATTATAATCCGAAAAAATCCACTTGTAATCCACTCAAATCGAAATAGTTCAAACAAATATAGGTAATCCAAATAATCCACTTGTAATCCTGATTAATCCACAAATTATTAATTCAAATTAATCCACCTATAATCCAATGTAATCCACTTCTAATCCAGAGTAATTCAAAGTAATTTATGTAATCCAAGTGGCTGGTTAAAAATTGATATTTTTTAGTTGAAAATTCATGAAATTTGTTTAAAAATCACGATTTTTGTTGAAAATTGAACTTTTTGGATTGAAGTTGAATTACTTTTAAAAAATTGAATTTTTTATTAGAGGTTTAAAAATTCGTGTTTTTATTTGAAAATTCAATTATTTGGTTAAAAATTAATCTAATTTGTAGAAAATTGGTCAATTTTGTGAAAACTAAATTTTTTGGTTGAAAGCTGAATTCTTTTGTTTAAAATTTATTCTTTTCGGTTAAAAATTTAATTCCTTTAGTAGAAAATTCCATTATTTGATTGACGATAATTTTGGTTATTTTCGAAAATTCCAATTAATCTTCTTGTTTGAAAATTATTTTTTTTTTCAATTCACTAATTTTCTCCAAAATTAGTTTTTTATTTAAAAATGGAATTATTATGTTAAAAATTCGTTGTTTCGTCCTTAAAAAGTAATTTTTACACTGAAAATGAAACTAAAAAAAACTTTCTTATTGAAAATACATAATTTCGGTAGAAGATTCAACTGTTTTTCTGCAACATTAAACTGTTTGATTAAAAATTAAACTATTTAATTAAAAAATTAACTTATTTGTTGAAATATGCACTTTTTGGCTTTAAAATTCAACAATTTTGTAGAAAATTAAACTTTTTGGTAATAAAATAAGTTTTATGTTAAAAATTTATATTTTATATTATATTTATCTATTTATATATTTATATTTTCCTAAAATGTATCTAACTGTTACTCTTTTTAGGTTAAAAGTTTAACTAATTTTGTATAAAATTCCAGCATTTTGTTTGCAATCATTTTTTTTATTTTTGGAAATTCACGTATTTTTTTAAAATTTCTTTTTTTTGGTAAGAAATTAATCTTCTTGTTTGGAAATTAATTTTTTTTAAATTCTCCTATTTTATTGAAAATGAACTTTTTGTTTAAAAATTGAATTATTATGTTAAAGATTAGTTTCTTTGTTATTAAAACGTAATTTTTTTACTGAAAACTAGACTATTTAATTTTTGGTGGAAAATTGATATTTTTAATTGAAAATTCAACTTTTTGGTTCAAGACGCGTCTTTTCGAGTTGAAAATTTAACTATTTTGTTGAAAATTCATCTATTTTCTCGAAAAGTAATCCTTCTCGTCTGTTCAGAGTAACCCAACCTAATTTTATTTAATCCAGAGTAATCCTATGTGCACCGGAGTAATTTGAAGTAATCTAGAGTAATTCTGTACAAAGTAATTCTTTACAGAGTAATTCTGTACAAAGTAATTCTGTGTAAAGTAATTCTGTAAAAGTAATCCAGTATAATCCAGAGTAATCCTATGTGCACCGGCGTAATCTGAAGTAATCTAGAGTAATTATGTACAAAGTAATTCTGTATAGAAGTAATCCAGAGTAATCCTATATGCACCGGAGTAATATGAAGTAATCTACAGTAATTCTGAATAGAAGTAATCCAGTATAATCCAGAAAAATCCTATGTGAACCGGAGTAATCTGAAGTAATCTAGAGTAATTCTGTACAAAGTAATTCTGTATAGAAGTAATCCAGTATAATCCAGGGTAATCCTATGTGCACCGGAGTAATCTGAAGTATTCTAGAGTAATTCTGTACAAAATAATTCTGTATAGAAGTAATCCAGTATAATCCAGGGTAATCCTATCTGCACCGGAGTAATCTGAAGTAATCTAGAGTAATTATGTACAAAGTAATTCTGTATAGAAGTAATCCAGAGTAATCCTATATGCACCGGAGTAATATGAAGTAATCTACAGTAATTCTGAATAGAAGTAATCCAGTATAATCCAGAAAAATCCTATGTGAACCGGAGTAATCTGAAGTAATCTAGAGTAATTCTGTACAAAGTAATTCTGTATAGAAGTAATCCAGTATAATCCAGGGTAATCCTATGTGCACCGGAGTAATCTGAAGTATTCTAGAGTAATTCTGTACAAAATAATTCTGTATAGAAGTAATCCAGAGTAATCCTATGTGCACCGGAGTAATCTGAAGTAATAAAGAGTAATTCTGTACAAAGTAATTCTGTACAAAGTAATTCTGTAAAGAGGTAATCCAGTATAATCCAGATTAATCCACCTTCGCTGGATCGCACTTTAAGTAATAGCTTGCCCCTCGGTCTTCTCTAGTTCTCTCCAAGGACACATCTGGCTCAATTGAGCCTGGAAGGCTTCCCCGTATACCTTTTGTATTGGCTAGATGAGACTGCTGATCGTGGATGATGACAAAAAATAAGAAGATTCACAGCGAGTGGCGCAGATGAACGAGGCAATGGTTAAGACGCCGAGGATGATGAGACCGATAATAACGAACGTGATGATAATGATGATAATGATGATAATGATGATGATCTTGCAGATGATGATCACAGTCACGGCCAGGATGAGTGTCGCCCCGTCAATTTTCACGTTCTTTTTGCCCAGGGGCAATCTAGGAGTCTTAACTCCTAGATTACGAGATGAAAGGCCGCCGGACCATTATTCGCCTCGGTCAGCACTTTATCCTCGGTCCGCACTTTTATCCTCGTTCCGCACTTTCTCCTCGTTCCGCACTTTTATCCTCGTTCCGCACTTTATCCTCGGTCCGCACTTCATCCTCGGTCGACACTTAATCCTCGGTCAGCACTTTAACAAGAAGAAGACGTAAGAACTATCCATTCGGTTTCTCGCAGAGCTGGACGCTACCACCCACGTGGCAGGACAATCATGAGGAACGCCGAGTTCCATTCACCTCTCTTTTCCCTGTACTCTACAGAATCAGAAGCTCTAATGATACATATGGCGGACGTTAAGTACCCGTGTTTACACTAGGCTGTCCATTGTAAAGTCATTTTCACGAGCACTCGATTAGACAATGCAACCTAGGAAGTATCCCGGACCCCACTTGGCGTTAGGGGCCGTTTTATAATTTTTCCCATGTAGAAACTGCAATCAGGGTGTGAAAGGGCCCTGACTAGTTTTCCCGATATTGGGCGCTGATCGGGAAGATAGGAGAGGGCCCGGCTAGTTCTGTAATGCTGACTGACCAGTTCGTGACTAGAACTTTTCGGTCTTTTTATCCGAATTCATACCCAAATAATGTCTGGCTTAAATAAAAGATTGGGGCGTAAAGAACATAGTTTTTGTAGACACCGAATCTGATATGGTTCGAAATTTAACTATTTTGATGAAAATTCGTTTTTTGCGTATTGAATTTTTATTTTTTTAGAAAAGATTTAACAGTTTGCTTTTAAAAATTTTTTACAGAAAATCATCTTTTTGGTTGAAAATTTTAATTTACAATTTTGCTGAAAATTAATTTTTTTAAATATTTGTCATTTTAGTTGAAAACTCTTTGTTTTTTATCAGAATAACTTTTTAACTGAAAATGAAACTATTCCATTTCTAGTGGAAAATTGATATTTTTAAATGAAAATAGATTAAAAATTAAACAATTTAATTGAAAATTTAAATTTTTAGTATATAATTAAGTGTTTGCTATAAATTTAACTTATTTTTAAAATATTATCTTTTTGTCTTTAAAATTCAACATTTTTCTGGAAAATTTATATATTTTGTTTAAAATCGCTTTTTTATTTTTAAATTACTTTTTTCATCTTGAAATTTAAATATTAAATTTTCTGCTTAGAATTTATAATTAAAAAAATAAAAATTTAACTATTTGGTTGTAAATGAACTTTTTTTTCAAAATTCTCATTTTCGTTTTTGAATACAACGCTTTTGTAGAAAATTCAACTATTTAATAAAAAAAATTAAACTGTTTGGTAAAAAATTAAGTTTTATTTTAAAAATTCATATTTTTATAGAAAATTAATTTAAAAAAAAATTTTTTTTTTGTTAATTTTTTTGTCCGCAAATGTAACTATTCTATTTTACGTTAAAAATGTATGCTCTTTAATTTCAAAATTCAACTATTTAGTTAAAAATAACATTTCTTGATGAAAATTTAACTATTATATTTATTTAAAAATTCAATTTTTTTTTCCTTTTTCTTATTGAAAATTCATCTTCTTGGGTTTTGAAGTTCAATTTTTTCTAAACGATTCTACTTTTTTGCCTGAAAATTGGACTTTTTTATTAAAAATTCTCCTTTTTGGGCAGAAAATTATTCTTTTTTGTTGACTGAAAATTTAACATTAACATTAAAAATTTTCTCTTTTAAATTTTTTTATTCTTCCATTTACAGGAAGATTACAGTCAGCGGAGACGGCTATCAACGCCAAGTGGAAGTCCCAGTCCTCCTCAACCATCAAGACTATCCAGATCCACGGGTACACTAACCAGAGAAGAGGAGCCATTTAAAAACACCCTCACGAGAGAAAATCAAGGCCAGGAGGCTGAAAGGAAAGGATGGTTCAAGTCACTTTCTAGAAAAACGAAATCCAGTTCAAAGGTTAGTTTACAGTAAAGCCTGGGATATAAAACAATGACCTGGGGCAGGCCTGACCAGCGAGGAGAAATTTACTCAAAGCCCAGATGGGCTCCTGCCACTTCTCTCCGCTCAACTGACAGAGTCCGGTTTTTTTATTCATATTTTTGGTAGGACAGGCCTGCCCAGTGAGCAGAAATTTACTTAAAATCCAGATGGTGAATTTCCACCACCACTTTTTTCTAATATAAGAGGGATTGGGTGGTGGCTTATCTCGTAAAATAGAATAGGAAGTGGAGATCGGAAGGTATAGGTCTAGGTGGAAAACTCACATCTGTAGTTTGGCTGAACAACGAGGAGAAATTTACTCAAGGTCCAGATGTTGCATCTACACAATCACTTCTTTTTGATCACTTGAGAAGCGGTGGTGGCTACTCTTGGAAAATAGAATAGGAAGTCGAGATCGGAGGGTATAGGTCTAGGTGGAAAACTCACATCTGTAGTTTGGCTAAACAACGAGGAGAAATTTACTCAAGGTCCAGATGTTGCATCTACACAATCACTTCTTTTTGATCACTTGAGAAGCGGTGGTGGCTGCTCTTGTAAAATAGAATAGGAAGTGGAGATTTGAGGGTGTAGGTCTAGGTGGAAAACTCACATCTGTAGTTTGGCTGAACAACGAGGAAAAATTTACTCAATGTTCAGATGTTGCATCTCCACAATCACTTCTTTTTGATCAATTGAGAAGCGGTGGTGGCTACTCTCGTAAAGTAGAATAAGCAATGGAGAGTAGAGGTGGAAAACTCATATCTGCGATTTGCCTGACCAGCTAGGAGAAATTTACTCAAAGTCCAGATGTTGCGTTTTCAGCACCACTACTTTTTTCTCATTGGCGAGAGCTCGGTTAGTGGTACTCTTATGAAGTGAACCATTGTGCCATTTCTACGAAAATTTCTGAAATTTCTCCTGACTGGACAGGCCTGGCCTAGGGTAACCGCACGTAAAACAATTTTACTAATTATTAAATGAATATTTATTATAATTATGTATCCTGATAACTATTTTGCTTGAGGCCAATTATTATTAAATAAATATTTATTGTAATTATTTATTTTAATTCTTATTTTGCATGGTTTAGCCCACTAATGGGTGGCTCGCTTTTGGGGTCGTTATTCTATTATTTATACTTTTGATTTTTAAACTTTTATTCAGATGAGATAATTATTAAAAATTTGGTTTTCATCCAGATAGTTCAACTAAAATATATATTTTTTAACTTATAAACGGTAAATGTTTAACTAAAAATGAAATAGTTCAATCCTAATCAGAAAGATTAACTTTCCACCGAAAAACAAATGAGTTAAATTTTTAATCAAAAAAGTAAAAAAAAAATTTCACACCGAAGTTAAATTTTTAAGCAACTAGTTGAATTTTCAACCAAAAAATATGAGTTTTTATTCTAATATTTCAATTTTTAAGCAAATATTTTATTTTGAAGCCAAAAAGACAAATTATCTATAAATCATTTGAATTTTAAACTCGAAATTATTTTTTTTTTCAAGAAACAAGTTAAATTTCTATCAAATAGTTAAATATTCTACCAAAAATTCTACCGAATTTTTGAATCTTTAACTATAAATTATCACTTTTAAAACAAAAATATCAATTTTCAACCAAATTTTTATTTTAAAGAAAACATAAATAATCAAAAAGTTTAATTTGTATTAATTAGTTGAATGTTTAAATAAATCGCTTAATTTTTAACGAAATATATGAATTTTCTACTGAACTCGTTGATAAAAAAAACTATTATAGTTTCAACAAAATACATGAATTTTTATCAAAAATTTGAATTTTCAACTAGAAAATATCAATTTTGGAATAAAAAATGTTAAATATTCAAATAATTAGCTCACTTTTTTACGAATAGTTGGATTTTTTACAATAACAGTTGATATTTAAAAAAAAACGAATTCTTAACAAAATTCCTAAATCTTCAACCAAATTTTTGAATTTTAAACTAGAAAATACCAATTTTAGAATAAAAATATCAATTTTAGAATAAAAATATTAATTAAAAAAAATTTCTTTCAAAGAAGAAAAATATTTATCTGCAAAACTTTTGAATCAATTTTGAGGCAAAATTATCAATTTTTCACCAAAAATGGAATAAGTTACATTTTCAATTAAAAATCTTACAGATGATTGCTTCCCCAAAAATATTAATTTTCTAACAGAAAAAATAAATTATCAACAAAACGAATGCACTTTGAAACAAATAGTTGATTTTTAACTCAAAAATACCATTTTTAAACCAAATAATGGAATTTTTAATTTTTAAAAATACATTTTAGACCAAAAAATGTTATTTTAACAGGAATACAACTTTGAACTCTGTTAAAAAAAAAGAAAAAAGAGGAGAATAGAGTAAAGAAGGTGAAATATGAAAACCTAAAATTAAGTTTTTTATTTAAAAAATAAACTGGCTTGTATTATGCTGTTGCGCTGTGAATTGCGAGTCACGCTGGGTATCAAAAGTTGCGCTGCGGATCTCAAGTTGTGCTGCGGATCACGAGCTGCGCTGCGGATCACAACACATTACAAGCTCATACGTGAGCTTGCGGGAACAAGGATCTCTTAAAAAAAGCGATATGCCAATTAAAATAAATTTCGTGTATATTTCAAATCATGAATTATGCCATTTTGGCACAATATTGTATTACAGAGAAAAGGGTTGTTCGTCTGGTAACTCTCAAGGTCGACTGAAGATTTTAAGTTATAAAAATAGATCTAATATAATTAATATAACAGAGTTCCTAAATTATAAATAATAACATGTTAGCTAGAGTGGGGTACAGAGAGACGACGATTTGCGCAAAGCCAAATAATAAAATTAGGCATCTATTTTTCAAAATCGTGGGCCATGGTTTGAAATAAGGAACTCTTGAAATCAGCAAACATCTGCCTGACACTCACTAGACTCAGTCCGCACTCACTGGGCTCCGCCCGCAGTCAATGGACTTACTCCACATTCTCTGGACTCAGTTCCCACTCACTGGGCACAGTCCCCACTCACTGGGCGCAGTTCGCATACTAGACTCACTCCGCACTCGCTGGACGCAGTCCCCACCCACTCGGCTCAGTCCGCAATCACTAGACTCACTTCGCACTCACTGGGCGCAGTCCGCACTTACTGGACTCACTGCGCACTCACTGGGCGCAGTTCCCACCCACTGGCCACAGTCCCCACTCACTGGACTCGCTTCGCACTCACTGCAGTCCGCACTTACTGGACTCACTGCGCACTCACTGAGCGCAGTCCCCACTCACTGGACTAACTTTGCACTCAGTGGGCTCAGTCCCCACTCAATGGAATCAATTCGCACTGGTCGGGTTCTAAACTTGAGTCATCATTCGTGTCACTGTCGATCTAACCAAAATCGGAGAGATTGTGGTTAATAGGTGTCTAGAAACAACCTGTTTAATGACATCATCGAGACATTCGTCGCCCATGTTATCTGCATGGGCGATCCTGGTCAATGACGTCTCCTGATCGTAGGAACGTGTATGCCGAGCTCTCGCCAAAAGCACGTGTGGGCGATCTGCTCTCTTAGGCCGTGATGAGTAACGGGACTTTTCCACGTACATAAACAACTCGCAGATCATGCAAAAGTTGAGTCTCGGTGTACCGCAATGTTTCCTTTTCCCTCAACCTTCCAAAGACGGCATACTTACACGCGCTTCTTGAAACGTGCGGAAAGGTCGATAACAATTTTTGAGTCCAAGATGCTACATGATCTTTAATACGAGTGTACGCTTAATCGGAAGATTTATATAATATAGGTATGAACGAACATGGACCAAATGTCGGGGGAAATTCAAATCTTTCTTTATTGCCTCGAGGCGGAAACATCTTGTGAGAAGGTTTGCTTGCATCTCATTCAAGAGGTTCAAATCTTTGCCCGATAAGTCATTGCGGAAGGTACTTCAGGGGTCATGCGAAAATTACTTGAAATGTTTTTTTCACATTTTTAACACCCCCCCCCCCCCACCCTGTTTGAAAAACTGAAATATTTCTGACACACATCACCAACTCCGCTTCTTCCTTAATAATTCGACTACGTGGCTAAATATGTATGTATTTTGTTAAAAATTGTTTTTTTTTCGTAGAAAATTATTCAGCTTAGTCAAAAATTCATCCTTTTGGTTCGAAATTCAACTATTTACTTGAAAATTCGCGATTTTTTTTATTAAATTATTATTTCAATTGGAAATGTAAGTATTACTTTTCTCTTGAAAAAATTATCATTTGCAGTTGGGAATTAAACTTTTCGGTAGAAAATTATTCTTCTTGGTTGAAAATTCATTAAAGGTCAACTATTTTGTTGATAACTGTTTTTTTTGGTTTAAATTGAATATTTTTTATTCAAAATTAAAATTTATTAGGCTGAAAATTTGTTTTTCTTCGGTAGAAAATTAATTTTCGTACTTAAAAATTTATGATTTTTTGTTAAAAATGCAACTTTTTGGTTTAAAATGTACTTTTTGGTTGAAAAGTCAAATATTTTGTTCATACCTATTTAGTTAACAATTTTTTTGCAAAAAATTCATTATTTTAATTGGAAATGTAACTTGAAAATTTGCCATTTTCGGTAGAAAATTAATCTTCTTAGTAAAGAATTTATGATTTAAATTTAAAATTTAAAATTTGTATTTTTCTTTAGAAAATTAATCTTTTTGATTAAAAATTCATGCTTTTGGTTGAAAATTTAACTATTGTGTTGTAAATTATTCTACTTTGTTGGAATTTAAACTGTTTGTTCAAAAAATGTCTTTTTTGGTTAAAGAGTTAATTATTTTGTTGAAAATTTGTCTTTTTCGTTTAAATTGAAATTTTTTTATTCAAAATTAAAATCTATTTGGCAGAAAATTTGTTTTTTTCTTCAGTAGAAAATTAAATTTTCTTACTTAAAAATTTATGATTTTTGATTTAAAATGTAACTATTTGGTTTAAAATTAATTTACTTGGTTGGCAATTAAACAATTTGGTTAAAAATGCACTTTCTGGCTGAAAAGCCAAAGATTTTGTCCATAATTTGCCTTTTTGGTTGAAAAATTAACTATTTGGTTGAAAATCAGTTTTATTGTAAAAAAATAATTATTTCAATTGAAAATGTAACTATTTTATTTTTGTTGAATAATTTATCATTTGCAGTTGTAAATTATACTAATTGGTTGAAAATTTGTATTTTTCTGTAGAAAATTAATCTTCTTGATTAAAAATTCATGCTTTTGGTTGAAAATTTAACTATTGTGTTGTAAATTATTCTACTTTGTTGGAATTTAAACTGTTTGTTCAAAAAATGTCTTTTTTGGTTAAAGAGTTAATTATTTTGTTGAAAATTTGTCTTTTTCGTTTAAATTGAAATTTTTTTATTCAAAATTAAAATCTATTTGGCAGAAAATTTGTTTTTTTCTTCAGTAGAAAATTAAATTTTCTTACTTAAAAATTTATGATTTTTGATTTAAAATGTAACTATTTGGTTTAAAATTAATTTACTTGGTTGGCAATTAAACAATTTGGTTAAAAATGCACTTTCTGGCTGAAAAGCCAAAGATTTTGTCCATAATTTGCCTTTTTGGTTGAAAAATTAACTATTTGGTTGAAAATCAGTTTTATTGTAAAAAAATAATTATTTCAATTGAAAATGTAACTATTTTATTTTTGTTGAATAATTTATCATTTGCAGTTGTAAATTATACTAATTGGTTGAAAATTTGTATTTTTCTGTAGAAAATTAATCTTCTTGATTAAAAATTCATGCTTTTGTTTGAAAATTTAACTATTGTGTTGTAAATTATTCTACTTTGTTGGAATTTAAACTATTTGTTTAAAAAACGTTCTTTTCGGTTGAGGAGTCAACTATTTTGTTAAAAATTTGTCTTTTTTGTTTAAATTGAAATTTTTAATTCGAAATTGAAATCTATTTGGCTAAAAATTTGTTTTTATTCGGTAGTATGATTTTTGGTTTAAAATGTAACTTTTTGGTTTAAAATTAATCTGCTTGGTTGGAAATTAAACAATTTGGTTAAAAATGTATTTTCTGCTTGAAAAGTCAACTATTTTGTCCATAATTTTCCTTTTCAGTTAAAAATTATTTTTATTGTAAAAAAATGAATTATTTTAATTGGAAATGTAACTATTCAATTTTTGTTAGAAAATCTATAATTTGCAGTTGGAAATTAAATTTTTCGGTTGAAAATTTGCCTTTTTCGGTAAAAAATTAATCTTCTTAGTTGAAAATTCATGCTTTTGGTAGAAAATTAACTAATGCGTTGTAAATTATCCCACTTTGTTAAAATTTTAATTGTTTGTTTAAAGAATGTCCTTTTTGGTTGAAGAGTCAACTATTTTGTTAAAAATTTGTTTCTTTTGTTTAATTAAAAATTTTTTTATTCGAAATTAAAATCTATTTGGTTGAAAATTTGTTTCTCTTCGATAAAAAAGTAATTTTCTTAGTTAAAAATGTATGATTTGAAAATTCATATCATTGATTAAAAAATTTAACTACTTCGTTAAAAATGTATTTTTGGTTAATGATTCATCAGCTTATTTAAAAATTAATTTTTTCAACTAAAAATATATCTATTCCATTTTCTTTTAAAATTAAGTAATTTTACATGAAAATGCAAATATTTGGTTGAAAATTTAACTAAGTTGTTAAAAATTTAGTTTGTTGGTTGATGATTTATAATTCAATTCAAAATGCATTTCTTTGGTCAAAAATTTAACTGTTTTGTTAAAAATTAATTTTTATGTTCAAAATTATCAACTTTTTTAAAAATTAAATATTTTTTCTGAAAAAATTCGCTATTATATTTTTTAATCAAAATTTATCATTTTAGTTGAAAATTCATGTGTTTTTTAAGAGTTCGATTATTTTATTCAAAATATCATTTCTTTGGTTTACAGTTTAAATATGTTGCACAAATTTCGTTTTTTGATTGAAAATTACCTGTTTTACCTGATACCTGAACTAATCCATTTTGGCTTTGAAAAGTCATGTACTTTGTTCAAAATTCGATTTTTTCAATTTTAAATTATTTATTTAAAAAAATTTATTATTGTTTTTTAAAATTCGCTTTTTGGTTGACCTTTTTACCTGATAACTTAATTAGTCCATTTCAGCTTTATAAATGTATGTCTATGTTTAAAAATTTCTACTTTTGTAGTTAGGTTCTAGGCTTTGAAAATTTATTTAATTTGTTGACATTTTTTTTTATATAGAAAATAAATCTTGTAGGCTGAATTTTTTTTTTCATTGAAAATTGAACTATTTACTTAAAAATTCAACTATTGGGTTAAGAATCAATTTATTTTGTTGAAAATTTAACCTTTGTTGTTGAAAATTTTTTTTTTAATTTAATAATATTTTTAAAAATTAGTTTTTTCTTTTTATGAAACTCATTTTTTTACCTTATAAACTCAACTAACCCTTTTTTATTCAAAAATTTATCTACTTTCTTGAAAACTTCACTTTTTTGAAATGAAATGAATCTTCTTGGTTAAAAATAATCTTTTTGGTTAAAAATTTAATTATTTACATAAAAATGCAACTAGTTGGTTAAAAATGCATACATTTTGTTGAAAATTCTACTATTATATTTGAAAATTAATTCTTTTTAATTAAATAGTATTGTTTAAATATTGATTTTTTTGTTGTGGAAAATTACTTCTTTTACCCGTTTTATCCTGTGGATTCAAAATTTAACTATTTACCTAAAAATTCATGTAATTTGCTGAAAATTCGACTTTTTCAATTGAAAATTAATTTATGTGTATTTAGTATTTTTTTTGGAAAATACGCTTTTTGATTAAAAATTAGCTTTTTTGCCTAATAAATTAAATTATCCATTTGGTCTTTGTAAAGTTATCTATTCTGTTAAAAATTCAACTTTTGAAATTAGAAATTTATTTTTCGGTTGAAAATGTAAAGTTTTTGAAAATTCGTTTTTTTTTGTAGAAAATGAATCTTCTTGGTTGAAAATTATTCTTTCTGATTGAAAATTTAACTATATGCATAAAAATTCAACTATTTGGTTAAAATTACAACTATTTTGATGAAAATTCGACTTTTATAGTTGAAAATTAATTTTTTTATTCAAAATTTGACAATTTTGTTAAAAACTCATTTTTTGGTTGGACCTTTTTTACCTGGTAAATTTATTAATCCATTTAGACTTTGAAAATTCATGTACTTTGTTGAAAATTCGAGTTTTTTAATTAAAAATTATTTATTTAAAAAAGTTTATTATTGTTTTTTAAAATTCGCTTTTTGGTTGGCAATCACCTTTTTCACCTTTTATACTTTTGCAGTTAAAAATTAATTTTTTGGTTGAAAATTTAATACATTTTTTGAAAGTTCGTTTTTTTTTTATGTCAAAAATTATCTTTTTGCTAATCCATCCAGGCTTTAAGAATTAATTTATTTTGTTAAATATTCAATCTTTGTTTTAAAAAAAAATTTTTTTGCGTTTAGTATTTTTTTTTTTAAATTCGCTTGTTTGGTTAAAAATGAGCTTTTCTACCTGATAACTGAATATATTCATTTAGGCTTTGTAGAAAATGAATCTCCTCAATGAAAAATTCATCTTGTCTATTCAAAATTAAATTTTTTTACTTTAAACATCAGCTATCGGGTTTGAAAATGCAATCCTTTAACATAAATAACGTGCAAAACGACTTGAAATATCCAAGTGAACAAATTGATTTGGACAAACTGTCTCGATTGATGAATTTCTTGTAGCGATAACTAGCTAAGAGGTCAAGCTCGGTATCGAGGCGTAGTGGGTGAGGCGATGCATTCATCAGTCAATGGCTCAGCCTTTGCGGGGGCCATTAGGCCAGAACAACCTCCAATTACCAGTTTGATTAAATGCTTAACTAACTCCGCGCTCTGTGGTTTAATTTAATCGCGAGATTAAGTGCCGAGCCTGCCTAGCTAACCATCGTTCCCGGAATAATCTCCACCAGATACCGATTCCGATCCTAGGCAGGCTCTACACTCGCACATCTGCGAGTGGCTCCACACTCGCACAGCCGCGAGTGGCTCTACACTCGCAAAGCTGCGAGTGGCTCTACACTCGCAAAACTGCGAGTGTACCGCCAGCATGATAGCCATTTGAGTTGATTGCGTGCGCGTGAATCTCGCCATGCTTGTGATCTATCGAATGAGCCAACCCGTGGGGTCATGACTCATCAACTCACTCCGCGGAGAGTTGCTATTTTTCGATTCCGCTCAGGAATCGATGAGAGGATTCGTGCTTTGTATTCGGGAAAAAAATATTCTTAACCCTCCTTCTCGCCCTCTCGCTACACCAACGCGAGGATTATCAGCTAAACTGATCTTCCTAGACAGGGGCTATTCAGCAGGACTATTCAGCTAGGTAGAGTCTTTTGCAGATTCAGTAGAGTAGAAGAAGTCTGACCTTGGTTGAGAAGTTGATTTTTAATTGTAAAATTTTTTTTCAGCTGGTTGATAAGAAGCCAAGGATACCAGAGAGTGAAATTTTGACGACCGGTACGGAAGACGAGGAAGTTTCATCAGCGCCGGAACGAGTTTCTGTGCAGAAGAATCTTCGCTTCTTTGGTGATACGGATCAGGAGTCTATAACATCGAATCGAGACCGCAGGTGGGTATTTGGATTTTGAAAATTTTTTGAGCCAAAGAAGCATTTTGACCCTGAGAAGATTTTGAGCCAGAGAAACATTTGAGCCAGATATGTTTTATGAGTTTAAGAAGCATCCTGAATTTAGAAGATTTTGAGCCAGAAATTTTTACTGAGCTTAAAAAGCGTTCTGACGTTGAGGATATTTTGAGCCAGAGAAACATTCTGAGTCAGAGAGGCGTTTTGAGCTGGGGCTGCACTATGAGATTGATAAAATTTGTTTGAGTTTGAGCCCCGGAAGCCTTTTTGAGCCAGAGTTGTACCATGAGTTTGATAGGATTTTGAGCCAGAAAAAAAGCTTGAGAATGAATCTGAAGATAAGAATATTTTGAGCCAGAGAAGCATTCTGAGTTTGAGGAGATCTTGAGCTAGAGATGCATTCTGAGTTGGGGGTGATTTTGATCTAGAGAAGAATTTTTAGTTGACAATATTTTGAGCCAGAGAAGAATTCTGAGCCAGAAATACATTCGGAGCCAAAGTTTCATTCTGAGCTTGATCTGCAGTCTGATTATGAAACACTTTTGACTCAGGGAATCATTCTGAGCAAGAAAACTGTCCTGAGCATTTTGAGTTTAAGAGGATTTTTATTGAGGTAAGAATTTTCATCAGGGATGCATTCTAAGTTTGGTAAGCATTTTGAGCCAGAGATCAAATTTTGAGTTTCAGCGGATTTTGAGCCAGACTTGCTTCTGAGCTTGAGACGCAGTCTGAGCAATAGATGTGTTATGAGCCAGATTGAATTATGGTTTTAAAAGGATTTTGAGACAAATTGAACAAAAGTTGCATTCTTAGCTTGAGATTCAGTCTAAATTTAAGAAAATTTTGAGCTAGGTATGCATTCTTAGCTTAAGAAGCATTCTGAGCCACAGAACTGTTTTGAGCCAGAAATACATTGTGAGTTTGGAAAAATTTTGAACCAGTGATGTAATCTGAGCAAGATATAAATCCTGAGCTTCAGAAGCATTTTGAGACAAAGTTACATTTTGAGCCTGAAATGTGTTCTGCACCAGGAAAGATTCTGAGCCAGAAATGCATTCTGAATTAAAAAATTTTTGAGCCAGAGAATTATTTTGATTCCGAGATGCATTCTAAATATGAGAGTGTTTTGATCCAGGTAAGAATTTTCAGTCAGGGATACATTCTAAGCTTAGAAATCATTCTGAGCCAGATATACATTTTGAGTTTTGAGCAGATTTTGAGCCAGAGATAAATTCTGAGATTGAGATGCATTTTAAGCCAAAAATAATTTGAGAAGATTTTGAGCCAGACAAGCATTTTTAATTTAAGGATCCTTCTGAGGCGGAGATGCATTCTGAGCTTGAGATGTATTCAGAGTTTAAAAGAATTTTGAGCCAGATGTGCCTACTGAGCTTTAGAAGCAGTCTAAGCCATAGATGTGTTCTGATCTAAAGTGCATTATGCTTTTGGAACGATTTTGAGCCACATTAAAATGTTGAGCCAGAGTGTTATTATTATCTTGTAATTCATTCTGATTTTGAGAAGATTTTAAGCATCGAATGCTTTATCGATTCAAAAACATTTTGAATTTAAGAAGATGTGCATTCTTAGCTTAAAAACCATTCTGAGCCACTGAAGAATTTGAGCCGGAGATGTTTCTTGAGCTTGAGAAACAGTGTGAGTCGGAAACGTATGTTGAGCTTAAAAGGATTTTAAGCCAGATGTGCCTTCTGAGGCACATCTGGTTCTAAGACAGAGATTTAGTTTGAGCCATTTATACATTCTAAGCTTGAGAAGCATTCTGATCCAGCGATACGTTCTGAGTTTAAAACAATTTTGAGCCACATAAATATTTTGACCTAGAGATGTACTCTGAACCAGATATGAATTCTGAACTTGAGAAGCATTCTGAGCGAAAGATGCATTTTGAGCCAGAGATACATTTCGAATTTAAGAATATTTCGAGTCAGAGAAGCATTCTAAGCTGAAGATAAATTTAGAGCCAGATGTGCCTTCCGACTGGTATTAAAATTCAAGCATATCTGCTGAACCATCAATCACTTGCAAGAAACGAGACATGGGTAAATACGTAATGATTGTTTTGTTTTGTGGTTACCAGGAATAAACGAGCGGACGACCACGCAGCGACGAGGCGTGATGTAACGAATTCATCTCGGCATACTCTGGGGATCATGACAAGTCCCAGGAAACCCTCGAGGCTCACTGAGAGCGCATTGTCGTCTGGAGAAAGCACCACCGGCGACAGCAGTCAACAAAGCCAGAATTCCCAAAGATCACAACGATCCGTTGTTTACCTTCACGCCGCCACAGGTACGTAATTGCAATTTTTATGCAAATAATTTTTTAAAATTGTACTATAAGATGCGCTTTCAGTCACTCTCGAGAAAAACGGCTTTTGAAATGTCCACTAAGGTTACATTGACTGCGACGGGCGAGTGCTTGAACTCACGATTAGATCAGGCTGTAACGCCCGGAGATTGTAACCGGAAAGTCCGGGCTCGATTCCTGCTGCTGGCATTTTTTTTTTCATTGGGAGAAAAAAGACTCTAGCCTCGCAGTCCATGTAACATGTGTAGATTTGTCTTAGGCCGTTTTTCCCGTGAGTGTAAAATTAGTTTTTTACAATTTGAATTTCATTCAATAGTCGGTGAAATTCCTGGTCCAAACGAAAGACGCAGAGCAGCAAGTCGTGAAGAATTAAATCGTCCTTTACAACCCCAAACAAGGACTGTTTCCAGAAGTGTAAGTGTCCTTGCACCTTGGAGACCGAGAAATTATCGGGAACCTTATGAAATCAATTATGATCAGCAACAACATCAAAAACCAATGACGACTATGAGACGCAGGCAGAGGAGTCGCGAGACTTTAAGTCGTCGTGGCAAAGAGGCTAGGCGAAGCAAAGACAATCTGTCGAAAACAGGCAAGTTCTGATTTTAACTTCAATTACTATCAAAACGTTTGTTAAGTCTTTCGAATCTCCTCCTCGCATACTTTCCCTTCCCTAATCACCCTCTTCCCCTCCCAATACTTTACCATTCGTCCCTATTCATTACCCTCCTTCTTCTCCTCCTCCTCCTCCTCCTTCTCCCCCTCATCCTCCTCCTTTTCCTCCTTCTCGTCTTCTTCTACTTCCCCTCTCCTCACACCCCGCTTCCCCTGCTTCTCTTCATCAGCTATCAATTTCCCTGTTATCACTTTCCTTCCCCTACAACCCTTATTTATAATAATATTCCTCCCACTTCATCTCCCTAATTAACCCCAACTTGCCATCCTTTTATTACCCCTCAATTCCCGTATATTCCCTCCACTCTTTTCTCCTACTTCCCCTCCTTTCATTACCTCTCTCACTGCCGCTTCTCTCTCACAACTTGTTTTTTATTACTTTACCTTCTCCCCTCAACTGACTTGGCCACACTTCTTTTACTTTCCCTTTCCTTATCCTCCTTATTTCCTCTTCCCTAATACCTTCTACTTTCCATATCTTACTTTCCCTCACTTTCCCTACTTTACCTCCCCTAATTTCCCTCACCTCCCCGCTTTTACTTTTTCTACTCCCCTTTCTTAAACCCTACTCTAAGTTTCCTCATTCCCTACTTCCCCTTCCTCATTTTCCTAACCTTTCCCTAATTTTCTTCCCTAGCTGCAATGTTAAAAAAATTAAATTGTGATAACATGTATGAAGCTTTTTGCAAAGCTATATAGTTTTTTTTATTGCAAATTTGCGGAAAATGTTCAGTTAAAACAAAGCTGCTACAAATAGTTTCGCAATGTTCTTACAAAGTTTGAGAAAGTTTAAAACTTTTCTAAAGATATTACCAATTTGTGGGAGGTTTGCAAAAAAGTAAGAGAAAATAATGGAGAAATTGTAGCAAAATTGCAGCGCAAGAAAGTTTTCACCCTGCGTAACAGCATTTTATATCGCGTTGCTGCGCAGTAGAGTCTAATTTAGCATTCTACTGTGCAGGAAAGTAGCGTTCATCTAGTGTATGCGCAGAAGAATTGCATGTCCAATAAAGCTGCGCAGGAGAGTCGTATGATATTGCTGGCTGCGCAGAAGGGTTGTACATAAATTAGAGATGCGCAGTTAATTCTGGTGTCAATTAAGGCTGCGCAGTAAAAGAATATTGCATGTATAGTTGCGCAGTAGAGTCCAACATTGCTCATGACTGCGCAGTAAAGCAATATAGTGCTTATACCTGCGCAGTAGGGTCTGACGCTACTTATGGCAGCGCAGTAGCACTGTTCAGCATCAAACTGAAACTTATAGTATTTCTTTTGATTAATTTTTGCTTTTTAATTATAGGAACGATAAATCGCAGCACGCTGAAGTCGAAAGACAAGCAAAAGGTGGACAGAACAGTTTCCACGGAGTCGTTGGCCAGCAAATCCCGAAGCGTGAGTTCTAGGCCGGAACTGAGCAGATCCACTTCCGTCCCACGTGATCCTAACAAAAGCGCGGGATGGTTCAAACTGAAGAGCAAGAAATCCCGGTCCTAAATGAAAGGCCATTGACCAATGCTAGTCTCGAGTTTCATAAGTTTAACTCTTACTTTTTCGCGATTAAGATTCACCTATATATAGTATATATAAAATAAATTTACGTATATAAATATATATATAAATATATATTTGAAACAAATCGATGTAATATGCGCTGAGCGTTAACGCGATTGTCTTCTATAACTGTGCAATAGAAGAGAATCAACTGCGATTCTTCTTAATCCACTAAATGATTCTGCGTACTAACGAGATAGTTGCGAAAGTCTCGCGCGAATACACACGCACTAAAATCCAAATCAAAAACAGTAAAATGTATTCTGTAAAAAAATGTTTATGTAAAAAGAAAAAGTATTCGTTGGTGACATAGCGTAACCTTCTCTCTACCTAATTTATTCGATTAAATTTTCTGCGTTAGACGAGAAAGAGTTCGAGCTGCGATGAAAATGTAAAGCGGTTGAAGGAATTTTTTGTTTTTATTTCAAAGTAGTGCTTTTTTTGATTGAGAGAGAAAAAATCTAACTCGCCGTGAATTAGTGCCATTTCTACTCGACCTTGTGTTTACACTCGCTGCAATTTCGAGAAAAATCAAAATTACAGTGAATATGCGTACTTTTACTGTATATTGACTTTAAGGTTTAAGAGGAAGTTGAAATACGAGAGGTTGGAGGATGATTGCAAGCGAGTGAAATTTTGCAATTTTTGGTGCTTTCTGAACTTCAGAGATCGAAGGTGAATCTATCACTTTCGATGAAGAAAAAATGTCTTACTGTTTACATTCCATACCTCAGGGGCCGTCCATTAAATACTTTAGCAATTTTTTTGGTTAATCTTTTCGAGTTAAAAATTCATCTCTGGCTGAAAAAGTTACTTTTTTGTTAAAAAATTGCTTTGTTGGTTAAAATTAATTTTTTTAACTGATAATTTATCTGCCTCTGTTAGAAATTTATGAATTTTATAAAAAAATCCTTTTTTTGTTGAAAATTAATTTTTTTCGAAAAGTGTAACTTTACCATTTTTTTGTTAAAAAATGACGTTTTTTATTTGAGAGTTTAACCATTTGTTTCAAAACTCATGAATCGTGTGTTTTGTTGAACATTTATCTTTTCGGCAGAAAATTAATCTTCTGGGTTAAAAAATTAACTTTTTGGTTAAAAATTTAGCAATCTTGTTGAAAATTTGTTTTTATGGTTCCGAATTAATTTTTTCAACTAAAAATGTATTAAATCCATTTTTGGTTAAAAAATTATATTTTTAACCAAAAAATTTTTTTTACTTTAAAATTAAAACTATTGGATTAAAAATTAGTCGTTTTTTTGTTCAGAATTAATTCTTTTAATTTGAAATTGAACAATTCCCTGCCTGGTGGAAAGTTTTTCTTTTTTAGTTAAAAATTGACCTCTTTGATTTTTTTGTTACAAATTTTCTTTGTTGGTTTAAAATTAATTTTTTCAACTAAAAATTTATCTTTTTTAGTTTTGTTGACAATTTGTTTTTCTCAATTGAAAATTCATGAACTTCTTGGAAAATTCTTTTTTTAGTTGAAAATTTTTTTTTACTGAAAATGTACCTTTTCGATTTTCTTTTGCTTTTTATCCTTTTCACTTGAAAATTTAACTATTTACTTTAAAATTTAGTTTAAATTTCGTTTTTTATGGTTCAGAAATAATTTCTCTAAATGAAATTTGTTCTATTCCATTTTTTGTTAAAAATCTACATTTTTAAATAAAAATTTATTTTTTACTTTAAAATTCAACTATTAGGTTGAAAATTCGTTTTTTTGTAAATAATTAATTCTTCTAAATTAAAATTGAAAAATTCACTTTCTGGTAGAAAATTGATCCTTTTTAGTTGAAAATTTATTCCTTTGGATGAAAAGTAGACTTTTTGTTACAAACTTGTTTGGTAGACTATAAATTCATTTTTTTAATCTTAAAATTAAACTTTTTCAGTTTTGGTGAAAGTTTGTCTTTCTCAGTTGAAAATTCATTTATAAAATTATTTTTTTCTATTACAAATTATCTTTTTTACTGAAAATATAACTTTTCGATTTCATGTTGCTGATTTATCTTTTTTAGTTGACAATTTAACCATTTACTTAAAAATTCATTTATCATCTGTTTTTTCTAATCGTCTTTTTTTCTTAATTTTAGCGATTAGATTTAAAATTGGACTATTTTATTTATGGCTTAACACTTTTGTAGTCTAAAAATTCAAACATTTGCATAAAAATTCAACTAATTGTTAAAAATTTTATGATTTTTTGGAAAATTAAACTATATGCTTGAAAATTCCTATTTTTAAAACTTTTCTTTTGGTAGAAAATTAATCTTATTGGTTGACTATTTTATTTTTTCCAGTTAAAAATTTGGCGATTAGATAAAAATTCAACAATTTTTTTTTAATTTGTAAATTGGTGAAATTGGTATAATTTGTAAATTGGTGATATTTAGTAAAAAATTTAATTACTTTTTTGAAAATTTGTCGTTTGCCTTAAAAATTTACACAGCTGATTTACAGACGGCCCCTTATTGAATTTTAAAAATTTTCTATTTATTTCGTAAATCCCAAACCATCTTTTTTTATTTAATGCAATACTTTTAATTTTTATTTAAAAAGCGTGCAATATGAAAAGCTCTGCCGAAGTTTCTGTAAATGACAGTGAAAAAAGAGGTATCAAAATTAATAAAAAATTGTAACATTGTGATACGATCGATGAAAATTTAAAAAAAAATGGAAAGGAAAAAGAAAAAGGAAAACTGACGCTTGCATCACCATCGACTAATTCCTATTTGGTGCTACTTGCGTGTGTGTAAATATGCATACCATTAAATTAGAGCTAAATGTAAATATCGTAAGCGTTAACGATAATCCTCGATGACCTTATTCATAAATTTTAATTTCTTTTTATTAACCTAGAGTACTACTTCCTATAAGTGAGGCCGAAAATGTCGAACGCACGAAAATGTGCCAGATCGAGCTGTATTCTGTAACACGATTAAATCAATCGAAATAATAAATAAACTTAATTCGAAATTACAATGCGTTTTTATTTAAAATTGTAGGAACCGATAAGAACTGTATTAGTTATTTAATATTTTATATAATAGGCTTAATTTTCAAAATTCCTTGATTTTCCCTTGACTAATTTTTCATTTTCCTTGATCATTAATATTAAACCGCATTTCAGACAAAAAAAATTAATTTTCCAATTTATTAATTTATTTAAAAAAATATATATTTTCTACTATAAAAGATGACTTTTAAATGAGGGGTTGACTACTCGACTGAAAAGTGTACAATTATTTCAGACTACAAGATAATTCAGGATATTTTAGATACTTCAAGATATTTCAAGGTACTTCAGGATACTTTAGACTATTTAAAGATAATAAAAGATATTTCAAAGTAATTCTGAATATTTCCAAGTACTTCAGGATGATTCGCATACTTCAGGAAATTTCATGCACTTTAAGATACTTTAAGATATTTCAAATACTTCAGGATACTTTAGAATATTTCAAGACACTTCAAGATGTTTGAAGGTACTTCAGGATACTTTAGAATATTTCAAGATAATTCAAGATATTTCAAGGCACTTCAGGATACTTTAGAATATTTCAAGATAATTCAAGATATTTCAAGGTACTTCAGGATGCTTTATAATATTTCAAGATAATAAAAGATATTTCAAAGTAATTCTGAATATTTCCAAGTACTTCAGGATAATTCACAGACTTCAGAATATTTCACGTACTTCAAGATACTTTAAGATATTTCAAATACTTCAGGATACTTTAGAATATTTCAAGACAATTCAAGATATCTGAAGGTACTTCAGGAAATTTTAGAATATTTCAAGATAATTCAAGATATTTCAAGGCACTTCAGGATCCTTTAGAATATTTCAAGATAATTCAAGATATTTCAAGGCACTTCAGGATGCTTTATAATATTTCAAGATAATAAAAGATATTTCAAAGTAATTCTGAATATTTCCAAGTACTTCAGGATAATTCACAGACTTCAGAATATTTCACGTACTTCAAGATACTTTAAGATGTTTCAAATACTTCAGGATACTTTAAA
>JAAAKG020000025.1:5066788-5077228 GCA_010014905.2 Druon quercuslanigerum
TGGACCTTTAAGCTTTCCAAAAGACAGATGATGAGTTTATGGGAGGTCGAATCGAAAGCTTTCCGGTAATCAATCCATGCCTTCAATAGGTCACGCTGGTAGGACGCTGCATCTTTACAGACACATTTATCGATAAGCAGGTTCTCCTGACACCCTACTACGCCTTTCTTTGAGCCGCGTTGTTCATACATCTCTGGCTACATAGATCCAATTGCCCGAACAATCCTGATATTTTGGATAGCTGTGAATATCTTACACAGCAGAAATACTATGCGCCCTTCCACCAATCACTCCGGAATTCGCTCTTCCGACTTCAAATATGATGTGAAAATACGGGCCAGAATTTGGGTTGAAGGAAACTTCTTCCACTAGATGGTCTTGATACCATCTGGTCCTGAAGCGGAATAGTTCTTCATACAACTCAATACTTTGTTCACCTCCTCGGTAGTGAAGGTTGGGCATTCTTCCTCAGTTGTTGTTATGAGGGTATTACACAGCTCCTTGAAACTATTTATGTTCTCTGAGTCTTCCCCTAGTCTATGATACACTTCGTAGACTTCTCTTTAAAAAACTTCGACCTCCTCTGGTTTGGACGGGTGATCGACAGCGACAGTGCGTGCCAACGGCGACCAATAAGCTCGTTGCCCCGATACAAGCGCAAAGAAAAGTTCGCATGTATTTGCGACAAACAATGAATATACTAAAACTTGGAATTGCGCAGGGTTTCATGCATTTTTGTAGTAGCCTCCACCGAAGATGACGCTACGTGGTGCAACTTACGCGATGAAAACGTTAGTTGTATCTGAGTTTTATTTGAAAAGAGGAGAAGGCTTAAACCTCTTCCTCTCAGTGATATGTTTAGTCTTTGGCATCACACCCATGAAAATAAGATTGCATTGTTTTTTACTGTTTTACGTGCCGCATACTGCACCTCTCAGGTGGTGTTTTCATTTTATAAAAAAACATTTTTAAAACCCGTTCGTTACTTGACATTTTATATGCTTGTTCACTTATCAGTGAACATTGCATTTGTCGCATTATTACGTCTCATAAATATTATGCAAAAGTTTTAGGCATATCAAAAATTGCATAAAATGGCAATATTTTGAAGAGACATTCTTGAGACTATTGAGAACAGAGTTCTAAATAAAAAAATAAGTAAACGTTTATTTTTACATTGAGAAAAGAGCAAGAAAAGCTAATGAAAAATGACACATTTAAGTTGAACATCGACTGAAGGGACTGCCGCTCATTGTGCTGCGGTTCTTATGTCAATTCCTATAGTTAAAACATGTAGAATCGTATATAGTATCCTATGTAGGTTACTATGTAAAATCCTACATAGGAACCTATATAGGAATTTTCTGCAGGGTGGCGCACTATTCCGATCAGTTCGAGGATAAATCGGTAGAGCGGTTTTCGAGATAAACCACTTTTTATTTTCAAAAAAATGCAATTTGAAGCTTGAAATTTTTCGTACTTTTTTGCTACCTCAGGATGAAGATTTGACATTAATTCCATCCTCATACGAGCGGGGGCCATTTGGCCCTGCTTACCCGGCTAAACCCTTTGCTGGATTAGAAAATTAATCTCAGACAAAATTGGCTGAGACGTATGTATACACAACTATGTTTTCGTTCACTGGATGTAAAGGTCCAAGGTCCACACAATAAAAAGATTCATTATAAATATATTAAATTTTGTTAAATGCAGATAAGTTGTTTATGAAACAATTACATATCTATGCGAATTTTCCTTATTTCATATATATATATATATATATATATATGCAAAAATACTTAAGAATTTCAATATGCGCATTCTTTTATCCGTAGGTAACATGTTTTAGTCTCTACTGCAGTGATAGCCACTGACCACTTGCATCGCTTCCGCTAACTCGCTTTTTCTCCACTTTTGTTCCCTTTCTTCGAGCGTTTATCCGAGCTTACCCCATCCACTGAGATATCTAAGCAGTATCTGGCATTCGTTCTTAAATTATACAAAACTTGTATACAGAATTAAATAAAAAGTTGTAGTGTAGGCCAGTTTAAATGGAGGCTCTGATTTAAACGTACCAACGCAACTTAATACAGTAGCTTCAAGTTGAGCATCACATCGCCCCGCTGAGCAGCGAGCTCGAAATCGAGCGCCTTACAATAGAAAGCTTCAGCTGAGCCGTCATGTATGGCACGGTACCCAAACGTAGTCTGACTTAGCAGGGGTTAAAGGCACCACCAGGTTCTCATCCTGTATCCTACTTCTGCCGTTCTGGGGGATCGGGTGTTAACGGTACAATCTTCCACAACACAACTTTACACTACGAAGTCTGTATCTGTAGTACATGAAATAGAAGATCCATCATCTCGACAAGAAAGAGAAAGGAAAAACAGCGTAGGAATACCTACATATTTTGGATAGGGAAATTTATATCGGATCAATTTTAAAAGCAGACTTGAAGCTTTTTGGAGATTGACATATATAACTTATTTTAAGGAATATTATTGTTAAAAACTTGGCAAAATAGAAATAAAAAAACTCAATAAATTATTGTTAATTCATTTGTGAACAAACAATGGTTAAAAAATCGATACATGCTACCATAAATTGTAGATATTCCCTCAGCACTTAGAGGTCCTCGAAATATCTTTTGTTTAAAAGATCAAGAAAAGTCCCCTGATTAGGAATAACTTGATTTTTGTTAATCCTGTGCAGTTTTTGCATAATCAAATTTTTTTTTTAATTTTATTGTTTGCTTTTTCTTATACTTTTTTCGTAGGTCAGACCAATTTCTAGTTACAGCCATGTATACGTTTAGGAAGACCCCATTCCCATGCGGCCTGTGGAAAATTTGTACGCATAGATTGGGATTTCGTTAGAATGCATCATTCGTAGCACCTTTTGCAAAAATTTTTTAAAATTTAAGTTTTACAAGTTGTTTTGTTTCCAATTAAAAACGCTCCAAATTGTACAATTTGCGATTCAATTTGACAATTTCATTGTACATAAATAAAAATAAATAAATGAAAAGCCTCAATTAAACGAATCAATTTTTAACAAATTTTTGACAATATTTCGCATAAAATAAGCTTTAACTCTTTTGATATCTTCTCGCACGATAAGCCTTTATTTACGGACTTGTTTATAATATATCTCATATTAATCTACGCTTCCCTAAAAGTCATAATTTTTAAATTATTCACAATAACCTTTCTTTATAATGCTCATTTAACCGAAAAAAGTATAATTATCTTATTTAACATTTTTAACCCCTATTTCTTTTTGTTTAGGGCTATTGTTAAAAAAATAACCCTCAACTGATAATATTAATGCTGTTTTAAAGGAGAAAATATCAAAAAATAAAGGTTTTATTCTATTCGGAATTGACTGTCATATTTTATTAATTACATTTTTTTTAATTTTACTCATTTCGCATCGACTTTCTTGCACTTCGTCGCATTCAACAACTCGCCTTTGATGACCGTGAAAATTATCCAAACGCAGCAGAAGTTGTACATCGAGGAACTTACGTGGACGATGTAATCACAGGCATAGATAATTTCGAGGAGGCAATTTCTTTACAGAATCAGTTACATCGACTTTTCACAGCGGGCAGCTTTCCACTTCGCAAATGGATATCAAGTGATTCTGATCTACTAGAAAGAATTCCACATGAACTTCGAGCTTCGTCTCAGCCTATGGCCTTGGAATTACAGCAATCATTTCATATGCTGGGCCTCTCTTGGAATCATCAACGAGATGTGATAACTTTCGACGTCCAGTTACCAGCCTTGTCCAGATGTCATCACAAACCATACCGTTTTAAGTCAAATAGCTGAACTGTTCGATCCACTGGGATGATTGAGTCCAGTTGTAATAGCAACTAAGATCTTCAGATATCCTAAGATCCTCCTACGATATCCTCAATTGAAGTACCTCGTTGGATAAAATTCAGTTCATCTTCTGGTTCCTGTGAGCTTCATGCATTCTCCGATGCTTCGGTATTGATTTCGAAAACGAAGGTCGCTCCTTTAAAACAGATATCGTTACCAGCCTTAGAACTGTGTGGAGAAGTTCTTCTCGTTCGACTTATGCATAACGTTCAGCAAACACTTTTGTTAGATGTTCCCATTTATCTATAGTGCAATTCAACAGTCAGGCTAGCCTGGATTCACGGACACCCTACAAAATGGAAGACCTTCATAACCAATAGAGTTTCTGAAATCCAAACCACTCTACCATCAGCAATTTGGCATCATGTGTCATCATCAAGCAACCCTGCTGATTGTACTTCAAAAGGTTTATCTCCCAAGGAGCTATCATTATTTTCTCTTTGGTGGCAAGGCCCAAATTGGTTGCCTTTTTCCCGATCTTTGGCCTAGAATTCCAACCTAGCTAACGACAGCTTCGTAACAACGATTTAATCAACATGTTTTTCAGCAATCACGTTCAAAGTCATCATTCCTTTCACTTTCAGAACCTTAAGAAAGCTCGCCTAGATTGGATTCGACACGAATAGCAATTTTATTTTGAAACAGACACTTAGGCTCTATCATCAGGAAGGTTTCTTCCTTCAAAAAGCAAATTAGGTCGTTTAACACCTTACCTAGATTCTCAACAACTATTTCGTGTAGGAGATAGGTTGAAGAATTCAGCCTTGGATCCTGATGAGAAACATCCTCTCATTCTCAGCTTTAAATCAACGCTGACGACTCTTCCTATTGATCATCATCATCGACGTTTCAAACTCGATCGAAGTGGAGGACTCCTTATCCATCCCTTGGAGTTGGTGATCTCGCTTTTCTCCGTGATGAAAATTCATTACAGACAAAATGGCCTTTAGGTCGTGTCCTTGAGCTTCATCCCGGTTCTGATGGTCATGTGCGCGTTGTGTCTCTTCGCACTGCGAGTGGTTTGTTTAAGCGCTTATAGTACGATTGTGTATTTTACCAAAGACGAGAGACAATGTTGAGATCTCGTCTTAAAGTATCGTATAAATTCTTTTCAGTTGTATTATTTGAATGTTTGAACTTATTTATTTCTGTCTTGTTATTTTAACGAAAGTTTTAACTATTTATTTTTTCGATCGCCGTTATAAAATTGTAATCAGTTTTCGTCTTGAAGATTTTAATTTTTTTATTGTAATCATCAAATAGTTTTTTTGAATGATTTGTGTGAACCTTTTTTCTAATTTTGTTCCAACAAAGCGGGAGGAATGTTCGGAATTGACTGTCATATTTTATTAAGACTCTAATTTTACATGTTTACATTGTGATGGAATTCTAATTTCAAAGTGTTATCGATTTCTTCTTTTATCCTTAATCCTCTATCATTGAATCATATGCTTTCAATAAGTGAGAACTTTGTGTACCTTCTGCCAGCAAATTGTAGTCGTCGTTTGGGTACACAAGTTTGAAATAATAATTGTGTATCATAATTTAAAAATGTATTACATTTTAATTTATTTAAATATATTAACTTAATTTTTAGAGCAATTTTTTAATAATTAGAAGAATGTATTGTATTCTTCATATAAATGACCCGCCCTTCAATGCCTTTGTCGTTATAAAAGTTTAGAAACATTACGTCTTTTTTTCTCAATAAACTTCTCTTACTCGCGAACATATTTCGTGCTAAACATATTTAAAATATTTTTTAATGAATTTTGTTAATAGAGGGTTTTTTTCAATAATAATATGTGAAAATAAATTTTTCTGTTTCTTGTAAAAGTAATGCTATAAAAACAAGGTTATTGCGAATAACTTAATAATTGTGACTTTTAAGGTAGCGCAGATTTCTAAAAAATATATTCTTTATAAGTGTGCTGGGTTAGGGATGTGTGGTGAAAAATTGTTTTTAAGAATTATGTGTCGAGTAGTGTCAGCGGTGTGTTAGATGCGTGATACAAAATATTTTCGAATACTCATAGGCCCAGGTTTGAATGGCTATGGTGGGTAAACAATACGGATCTTCCTAATGGTTTATTAATAACTTTGTAAGTTTATCTTTAAGGCGTGATGCACGATGAGTCTGTGATGCTTTCCACCGAGGATGATTGCAAAAGATATTGATCAACGACCGGAGTCGAGGCGGTAATGTGGGACAAGTAAATTGTTAAAATAGCCATCATATTACTTCCGCACTTGATATAAAATCTATCCCTTCTCCTATACTCATTTCCTCACCCACATTACATAAAAGAAGGCGAATTTGACGAGTCTGAATGCCGCACGAGCGAACCGAGAGCGACAAATTTTACACACCTTAGATGAGTATAAATTTTGCCGCTCTCACTTCGCTCGTGAAGCATTCACATTCGCTTAATTCGCCTTTGTGCCACCCGTGATAACTGTACTATACTATATCTTCGTTTTTACTTATTGAACTCGTTTTTCTCAAAAACATAGGAGAAAAGAACCTATTCAAATCATGTATTACATGTTTAGGAGCTAAAAAAGGGCCAAAATTGTATACAGTCTAATTTCTATTCACTCTTGAAGTTACCGTACAAGCTTTCACAGGTTTAATAAAACAAACTGTAAGATAATGTACTTTAGATGTATTTCCTGCAATTATTCGTTCTAATATTTTAGATACAGTCGGATTTCTTTAATAAACCTCGCGTTAGTATTCAATACTCTATGAATATTTCACCAATATTTGTAATATTGATCAGTTTGAATATTTGAAGTTTGGAAGTAAATTCCATAACTTACAATATATATATATATATATATATTCCATTTATACTCATAGAAAACTGATGACATTTAAAAAAAAAAAGCTAGGTGAGCCAATCGATGGCACAATATTTTACGTGTACCATAAGTTGAGGTAGAATGTCTTATACTACTTATGCATGATCTACAGATCAGTCATGCTATAGGCCACACCGAGAAATATTCAACTAAAAATTGAAAACGATAAAACAACAATAAGCTTAAAAGAGCAACAACAATGAGAAACAATGCGAGCACTAGGAGATCGCTTAGCTGCTCACCCTGTTTCATCCGCTCGAAATCTTCGTGATAAACTTGTGAAAGAATGTAAAATTGCTAATCGAGTCACATTTTAAGATAACAAAGCTACTGAAGAGAATCGACGAGCGGTTAACACGCTGAGTGAGAGCTGGCGAACCCTTAGATCACTTTCGGGACTGACCACTGTTTAAGAAGAAGTGTTGCAGTAGAAGGGAGGCGAGAGGCTTGACTAGAGATTAACATAAGTGGGTTCTTGCTGAGGCGAGGAGGCATTGGAGGCAGCGCTGGTATTTGACGGAGCAGCTGTGGCCGCTACCGTTCCGCCACCACCTCCAGCTCCAACCCCGGCCCCCGCGCTACTTCCCACACCATGATGAATTATGCTCGCGTGGATGCCCATCCCCGCTCCATGATCCACTGGGCTGCCAAAACCAACCACCAGCCATTAAAGGGGTGTTTGTAGTGGCATTGCATTTTACAATTCCACCGCAAAAATCCACAAAGAGTCGTCACCCACACGTATTGACATACACATAGATTTAAATTAATAATAGTAATAAAATATTATAATGTAAAGTTTTGAGGGAAAAAAAGTTTCATTTCGTATATTTAATGATTTATAGTTCTGACGTTCTGAGTCAGAAAATATGTCTCCCAACTGACCACATTTTTGAAATCCAAATACACTTACTTTATTCTTGCATGAACGTATAGATGTTTCTAAAAGTTCTTACGTGGAACTTTGGAGATTGGTGATACATACAGGAGGGAGTGAGATAGGGCGAGTAGGGGGCCGGTATCTGGAAGAGGGTCGGTCAAAGTCGTAGAGGGCTGTTCCTTTCGGTACAAGAATTAAAGTCTAGGCCCTAACTTCTTTCAATCGAAACTCGCTAAAAAATCACTGGATTTTTTAATAGAAATAATCTGAAATATCATTTTAAAATTTAAGAAATTTAAATGATATTAAAATCCTATTTAACATCCAACAATCAAGTTAATGTGAATAATTCCTGAGTATAAAACCAAGAATGTAACGACCAAATTTATATTATTGGTTTTACATTCAGGAATTCCTCACATTAATATTATTTTAATAAAAATAATTTGGTAGAAACAAAGTGCCCTTTCAATGAAAATCATAACTCCAGAAGCAAGTCGACTCCGTTCAAAAGATCTAAGTGAAGAAAGCAGCGCCATCGAAAACGTCATACGGATACAAGTCACAAAGTGAACATAGGGTAAATTAGGACGCACGATCAGTGATTCATGATGGAGTTCCAATGAGGTATCTGGATGCAAAAGAGCAGGTCTATTTTCAATGCATTGTCTGTGTTCAATACAGTTTGATCATCTGCGGCAGCAGATTGTACATTTGCACAGGATAGCATGGGTCAGTTAATAATAAATCTTTTTAAGAAAGAAGAAGAGGAAGGACTTCTTATTGTTATATTAAATGAGACAAGAAGAAATTATGTTAGGGAACTTTTTTTGAAAACGGAATCGTAGGGATTCCAGAAAACTTTAATTGGTCGGCATTTTCATAATGATAACACGGTGTTCCGCAAACTTTACCGTGTGAATATTAGCCAGCTAAATTACATTCTGTCATTCGTTGGAGAGGACTTCGATTAATTTCGAATTATCCATAATTACAATAGATGGAAGACCATACTTTCAAAACTTTTGGTCCCAGCTTAGGAGGATGAAACCCGCTACGCAAGTAGAATACGGGGAACGGCAGCTGGAAGGGGTTGACTGTTTTGAAGTCAAAAAATCGAAAAAGAACAAGCAATTTCAGGGTTTGTAGTGCAGTAGTTAGAAGCTTGAATTTTAATTATATGGATCCACCGTTACAAGTACTGGTTACGAAAGAATTTTTTAATTTTCCTGTATAGAATTCGTTTTACTCTATGCCCCAGCTTCACACAATTTTTTCGAAATATTTCCCCAATCAATTTGCACCGAGTCAACAAAGGCAATCTTGATCTCGCGGAGTTTTGACTGCGATAAGAATTGTGAATCGAAGCCATCCTCAAAATTACAGAGAAATCTTAAATCCTCTGCAAGAACTCGATAGGGACGAAATTGCTTGAGAAGCAAGCGAGAAACATTCACATGCGACCGTCGATCTTCTAAGTCATCACGAAAGGATGTAACACAAAAGCGGTAATAAGATAATTTCAGAATTCAAAACTGAATAATAGAGTGTTACTAAATAAACTGAACAAACAATATCAACTAGGGACTGTTTTCGGGTTTATCTCGACACGGAATCTCTGGCTAAGGAAAGTATAAGTGCAACGTTGGATAGAAAAAGATGGTAAATGTTATGAGTAAACCTATAATCCTATTAAAATAATTGTAGACTTTGAAACGTGATTACTCGTTCCCAAAAGAAGAGAATTTTTTTTCCTAAACTGTTAAAAAGCTTATTATATTACACTTCAAATAAGCCCTAATAGCGGTATTTGTGATGTTTTAAAGAAGATATAACAATTGATAAATTGAAAAATCTCGAAAGGACCCCGCACACATCTATGGAAAATATGATCCCGGTCAAATTGGCTGAAACTGTAGTATAATGTAGTTTATAATATCCTGATCAAATAAAGTCCATAGACTCTGGATCCAAAAAACGCCAGGTTTCAAGATAGGAGGGACCAAATGTCAGTTTTCATGGACGCGAGAGGAGTTCCACGGACCCTCGAAGACTGTTTGGCACTACGCTCAGGGATCATGCCGAACTCTCTGTTCCTTTTCTATTTTGTACTTTGGGACCCCCAAACAATAATATTCATGTCTGAATGTCGAGAAAAGGATACTTTTTCGTGGGTGATGTAACAAAGTTAACGTTTCATGCACACTAGAGGAGTTCCACGGGCCCTCTAGGACTGTTTGGCACCACGCTCAGGGATCATGCCAAACTCTCTTTCTTTTTGATATTTCGCAGCTTAGGGCCTCCTGATAGATAATATTTATGTCATGCTTAACTGTCTGTCGATCCAATTAAGAAAAGAAATCCGGGTAATGAAGACAATATCAACACGATATCAGAGCACGATCCTGCCAATTAAGGCAATACCGGATACTTTACTCCTGGCTGATGGCACGCGTATCCTAAATACCATAATATGCTTGCTACATGTGCACATGATCCGATTGTCCTAACCCCAGTTTTGCAAGTACAGTAGTACCTTAATATTTGTTCATTGTTTTGCGCTTTTTCCAGCTGTAGCTCTTGATCTTCGGTTGCCCTACTGTCAGTTCCTTCAGATAATTCATATCTAACCTAGGCAAATGAGGTACTTGGTATTCATTAAGATGAATACATCTGACATTCCTGCTACGCAGGTTGTTAATTGTAACTCTGGCCTGAACGACGTTGGCACGGTGTTCCTCAAGCATGTAAAAGTGGTCCGAAAATGGATCCAAAAACAGCTAATGCAGAAAGTTTCTACATTGT
>JAAAKG020000025.1:5077328-5106587 GCA_010014905.2 Druon quercuslanigerum
TATACCAATCTTACGGTCGTGAGACGTGGCCGAATGTGTGATTTACCGTGGTTCTACTGGGAGCCAGTGTCATTTTCATGGTTTGAAGCTTCTCCCACAGGGACCCTGCGGTGGTTGTTTAACTTATTTTTTAATCATATATATATATATATATATATTAAAAAATAATACTAGTAAATATGTACTCGGAAAACCCCGAGACTGGGAAACATGCAACATAATGTAGTGTAGCAATACAATTTAAAAATAAGAGCAGTATAATATGAAACAATGGGCAGGGGATTGTAAAAATGTTTTGATTGAGGTATATGGGTACCTCCAGGATCACTGTTTGTGTCTTGTTTGCGCTTCCTCTTCTTAGTTCTGTTGGTATTTGCGCGGGACGACCAGTCAGGGTACAGCTGCATGTGCAACTGTCTCTCCCGTCGTGCCAATTCATAATACTTGGCCTGTTCCTCTCGCCCTAGCGCGTGCCACTACCGAGAGAGAACCAAAAACTTTTAATTGTACAAAAACCGACTAAAGAAAATAATGAAGGTAAATTATACTATTCACTACGCTACTTCCTCCACCCTGTGATTGTCCGTAATCTTGTTAGATTACTTGGAAATCGTTTCCTTTTTTTGTATTTTAATGAACATTGCGGTGCCTACTTTCCGTTTAAAGTGCTAGAAGAACAGCCTAAATTCTCCCGTCGGTTGCACAATTAATAGATATCAGTACCTATACATACAGGGTGTCTGATAGAATGCATAATAATAATAATGATTATTATTATTATTATTAGATTTTATGAAGCAACAAACTGACAGTAAGATGCTTATTGCTCATACATTTAATTCTAAAATTCATTTTTTCTAATTCTCAAAAATTGACTTGCATTTATGTAAATGATTAATATGAAGTAACCACTAACCAAAATAAAATCTCGAGTAAGGTTAATTATACTTAAAATATTGTAAAACTATTTACTAAATTTTTCTAATGTGCTAATCTCATTCCTAAATACCTTACATGCTGTGTTAAAAATTATTTTTTAAATAAACTTCGTACAGTAATGCATATCCATTGAATTCTAAATTTCATAAAGGAAACACAATTCCAGAGATTCTTCTTTTAGCATACAAATTATTCGACAAGTCTAGCTTTGTAGGTTCAGTGATCTCAACGGGACCTTGATTTAAAATTATTCAAAATTTAGAAAACGAACGCAAACAATAGCAAATTTGCATCGCTTAATTTAAGCATGCGCAAGTCAAAGCATTCGCGTTGGGATCACTGGGTGAGTCTAGGAGCATAAAAATATGGCACCCCCTCACGGCAAATCTACTCCCATTTTGTAGTGAACATTCACCCTGGAATAGTATTTTTCGATACAACTGGGTAAAGGCGGCAATACCCGCATAGGTGAGACGGCACAGCAGGAAGCCGAAAGGCGAGTCGAGGTGAGCGGAAGACGGATTGACGGATGAGGAATTGCGCCTTCAAGGGAATTGGGCATTGCCGCCTTTGGCATGTGTGCCTAACTCTTTGGTACAGTTATATGGAAAATCCTTTTTTTTCGCGCCATCTACAGGCATCAAGACGACGCTTTTGGTAACATTGCGAGAATAGTATGTTGTATGAAACTTACATGCACGCATCCCACATACCATTTTTCTGTAAACTAAGTGCGAAGTATGCAAAGATTGGCCAGATCTTATTAGCACATGATTTAGTGTGCGTGAAAGGTTCTGCCATATCATGTGAGAATGAAGCGCTTTCCGTAAGCTACGCAGACATGAGAACCCTAACTTGTCACGCAATTTTTGCAATAGCTCTTTTCTTTGTCCGTAGATGGTGAGCGATCATGGAATTTTCATGCAGTTGTTGCAAAAATACTATTTTCACGATCATAATAAATAGCCTTGCCCCATGGCAACCATAAAAAATACTTTTAGCACGTCTGACCAATGCACGTTTTTTACCATTCTTACACATATGTTTACAAATGCAGTTAAATTTCTTTTTTTTTTAATTATGTTTTTAGTGCTTCTAACTAAGGTTTTTCTTAAATTATTGTTGATTCCAAAATCTAATTAAAGACTAAATTTTTTGAAATTTCTAAAGAAACATATCGTCCAAGTTTTAAAAGTAGGGTAATAAATCATTTTGTAAGGTTTCTATTTTTAGGCTGCGCACGCATAGTTTTTTGTAGGTTAAGGGCATGTGATACTTAAAAAATGCTAGATTTTACCAATTCTAGGTTCCGCCGGCTTTTTCCCTAGAATAATAAATATTTTGTCTTAAAAATTTGATGTATGTGTGAATGTGTATTTTGAGGTTATGTGTGTTACAATTCTCTCCCATAATGATTCTAGAGTGCTTACCGACAGCATCGGTACGACAGACATCTACTTTATCAGAATAACAGAAAGCTGAAAAATGACCCTAAACTTAAAATAATGCACATGCATACAATTTTCATTAAGCACAACATTTTTTTTGTTATTATCCCTCAGAAAAGAGTCGAGAGACGTCCATTATGATATTCTATAGCATCTCTGAATTCAGTTTTTTAAAATTTTTATTTTTGTGGAAAAAGAGCCGGAGGAACTCTACCCGATTGACCACACGACAAAGATCACAAGCCCTTAATTATGTGTTTGTATCTATCAGCGATTTCAGTTTTTAACCAATTAGAAGGATAGTCATTTTTCCAGCGTTTTATGCACAAGATCTAAAGTCCTCTTTGTTGAATCTACCATCAGCAAGTTTTATAGCTCTATCAACTAAACAGTAAATAATACTAAGTTAATGGTGAATTCGGTGACAAGAGTTAAAGTTCAAAAATCTACCTGATCAAGCTGGTTTGCGATACCAATTGGTTACCATTTTATTGTTTTCGATTTTTAATGCTAGATCTAGAGAGTTTATTTTGCCACCTTGAGCCAGTTCCATAGTAAATTAAAGTTTATTGTCAGCAGTATTAAATTTATTTAGAAATTTGTTTACTTTATTTTGTGGTAGGCAAATTAATTTGTCATCGAGGCGCAATAGATAAAGTTTGGAAAGAAGTTGAACCCCATACTTTCTTATCAAACGAAGACTTTGGTAAAGCTCTGAAACTATGCCTATAGTAATCTTATTGTCAGTTCAATGGTAAATTTTACCAAAAAATTTACTGGTTGTCCATGGGATCTCAAATATCAGCTGCTGCAGCTAATATTGTCATGAAAGAAATTAACAACAAAATCTTAAAATCACTGAAATAACAAATCACATTCTACTTCCGTCATATCATTGACACCTTAATTTTTCTACCAAAAAATAATGTTAATAAATTTCTAATTATATGTTGATACTGCTAATACTAAACTTAAATTTACCATGGAACTGGCTAAAGATAGTAAAATAGAATTTCTAGATTTAGCATTTAAAATTAAAATCAATAAAATTATAACCAACTGGTATCGCAAACCAGTTTAGTCAAATAGAGTTCTTATCTTCGAATCTTGTCCCCCAATCTATCATAAAAAAATGATTATTTATGGATTAGTCGATAGAGCTATAAAACTGTCTGATGTTAGATTTCACGAAGAGAACTTAGATCTTATACAGAAAACCCTGGAAAAATTGCTATCCTTCTAATTTGTTAGAAACTAAAATCGCTGATAGATACAAACAAATAATTAATTTACAAAAAACTATATCTACGCAGCCTAAAGATAGTAACCTTATAAAATGGTTTTATTAGCCTTTAATTAAAATTTAGACGAATGTTTCTTCAAAATTCTCAAAAAATGTATTCTTGAATTGGATTTTGCAATCGATAATAATATAAGGGAAACCACAGTTAGAAGCACTATAGTTAAAATTAAAAAAGAAAACAAATATAACTGCATTTATAAACATATATGTAAGAATTGGAAAAAATACGTTAGTCAAACCAGCAGACCTCTGCACACATGACATAGGGAGCAAGAAAAATATATTGAAAAAAAATCAAACAAATACAGCCATAGCTAAACATGCTTATGACTTTACACATAACTTTGACTTCGATTTAAATAACGTCGAAGTTTTAGAATTGGAGAGTAATCTTGATAAACGTTTACTATTAGAAATAATACACATACAAAGAGACAAAAACTCTATTATCAACATATCAGACATTCAAGGCTTAAGTACTTAAGGCTTAATAACTTAATTGCACAAATATATATGAAAAAAATTAAGTTTCCCGGATATAGATCGTATATACGCATATATTACACTAAACTAAATCCATTTTAATTTTATACAAATTCGCCGTCACGTCGCTACAAATGTAACATGCCATTAGGCATGTAACGCTTTCTTTAAAAAAAATGTAGAATATATATAATAATTTGCTCCAGGATTTATCTCCTATAAGTATAGATACGCTAAAATATATACATTCTTCATAAACCTTATTCACATCATTCTGTTTATACCTTACGAATAATGTTGGTCAAATATTTTTTCACGATACATCGTATCCTCTACAGGACTACGCCTTAAATTGTACTCGGATCCGAGTCGAAACATGTACATTATATTTATATAAGGAGATTTTTTTATACCTGAAAAAAGCCTTCACTACATTAATATTTTATTAATATTTAATCTGAAGTGAAAAGCTCTTTCGATAATGGAAATTTGCTGTATTACCTTAAAGGGGCAGAGAACCATTTTGCCTGAGTAAAGTATTACACTACAGTGTAAACACACTAATAGCCGAACTTCGTGAGATGCGTGCGTACCGAGAAATAGTACCTTAGTGTTCCAAACATTTTAGAAATGTATATGAATTCGCCCCAACACTATATACGCTAGACACGTCCCTGGAATTTTTCCCGCGCAGTCGGGACCACGTCACTTCATAAATTCGGCTCTTCACGGGTTTGTTTATACTTCTGCCTTTAGCAGATTTGATGCTTAACATAAGCTCGGCACCTACCCACATTGCCCTTCTGTTCCGGGCTTTGCACGCAAAATCTTGTAATCTTGAAAGAAATATATAATGAGCTATTTTATAATTCGCATCCTTAATTTAGTTTTGAAAACGATTGAAATTCTGTTCAAAGTTTAAAAGAAACTTATTTCGAAGTGCAATAGCATTACCAGCATTAGCCTTTCCAGTAACAGAATTTTTAATCCAAGAAGAAGCATAAATTTGTTCAAGATCAGATTATTCTTTACGAACTAAGAAAGACTTCTCCTTTTGATATTGTTAAGTCAGTATATTTCTACCATTTCGCGTTCCCTGAAATAATGTGACACTCAAACGTACATTGGAATGTATGTGAATATTCACAATTAGACTGTTTTACTAAACAAAGTAATTATTTAAAAATAAGAAATGTCTTGAATATCTAAAAACTTAGGATCTTACAAAACGTTCCTCAGTATATTTTATTTAATTTTCTAAAATTTTCAAATGGTATTTCATATTGATATTCCATAACCACAATATTGACAAAGTTTTAACTTTAATATGCGTTATAAGTTTCATAATCATCTTTAGAATTTTTTTATAATTCTTTAATCTATAATATCATAAAAAATAATAATCCCAATACTGTGAAAAGTTTATAAAGAAGGCCATGCGCTTTAATTAATTTCACAAATTTTCAATACGCTTTCTCATTTCGTGTGAACGTAAGTTGTTAAAAAAAAGGTTAACAAGGTACTTTAAACTTCTGAAAGATATACACATATTTTGCCCACACCTTACAAAAAGCTGTAAAGTTGTCCAATGATATTTTTTCATTCTTAGACCTCAATTATATAAATTAAGATATTCTTGAAAACTAGACAACTGACTGAATTCACAGTATTCCAAACACCTATTCCGAACAGGTTTACTCGCAGCTATCCAGTAAAAAGATACTAATCGGAGCGAATTGAGAAGATTTCTCTAGGAGCCACCGTGAATCTTTTTTACGACGTTGTGGAACAGGTTTACTCATAGCTATCTGGTAAAAAGAGACGAATTGGGGCGAATTGAGAAGATTTCGCTAGGAGCCACCGTGAATCTGGTTTATGCCCTTCTGGAGCAGGTTTGAGTATCGAAGCATGAAATTTTTATTAATTTTTTTCCAAATGGCCTTACAAGGAATTAAGACGAATCGACATTTATACAATGTTGGCTAGCGCAGTTCGTTTCAACAAATCAGAAAGCAGAACTTCTCGTCAAGGCACCAAGTCTCTTAGCTGAGTATTAGGGGTACAGTACAGTAGTAGAGTGGTGCGAAAAAGAAAATTTTTTAAATTTCAAACATCCACGGAGCCTGTAGTTTTTCGCGTAAACTAAATGTAGTTTATACTAAAGATTTAAGTTCTAACAAAATAAACCAGCTACAAGGGATTATGCACAAAATACTCCATGTTAATTTATTCTTGCCTACTAGAATGTGCTGCATATATTATAGCTAACGTATCCTGAATTGTAAAAATAAAGAATTTAATTAAAGAGAATGCATAAATCCACTAAAACTGACGAAATACATTAAAAAATTTCTTTGTTCAAATACCCTGATCATCCATTAAAATAGTATTAAAAATCTAATAAAAACACAAGATTTAAAAATATATATAAACCGTAAAATAAGACCAGAAAACTAAAAAAAAATATTTTTCCCGGAGATATGACGGGAAATAATTTAATTCATAAAAATAGTGGAATTAGCTTAAAATTACGGCATTGTACTAATTTGACTATTTCAAGAACTAAAACGTATTAAAACATAATTCTACTATTTCATAGTACACGCTTCCATGGCAAAAAGTTTTCCGAGAAGTAAAAGACAGGAAAACAAGAGAAAAAAACTTTTACATCTTTCATTTTTCTGAAGCACATGTGTAAATATTTTCCGTCCTAACTCTGTCAAAAATTAAGGTTTTTTAGGTTGTTGGTCTCATTCTAAACGTTATATATTCTCCAGAAAAACGAGTAATTTTATCAGATTTTTAAAACTTTTTTTATGCATTTTTATCTGTCAACAAATTTTTACAATAATATAAATTACCAATTCTAGCAAGTAAGAATCATGAAAATTTATAAAAGTATTGGATATAACACAATTTTGCACTCTTCGCTGCTTAATATTTATATACACGTGCGATAGCTGCATTTTTTTTTTATCTGACATAAATTTTTAGAATAAACTACTTATAGCATACACAAACTTTTAGGCCTCGTGGAATTAAGAATTTTAACAAATTTACTTTTAGGCCCACCTAGTACTCGGGCAGCTACTGCGAAATGGCCAATTACCGCTTAAAGATAGCGAACATATGAAAACATAAATGAAACAAACATGCGGGGTCTGGCAATGCGTAAGTAAGATAAGAATGTGGAACTGCGCATGCCATTGCTTTAGTTGTGAAATGTTTCCTAATAGCCTAAGATTCGACCTTCACCCATTCTTTTACGCGATAAAAAGTATTTTAGATCAAAGTTAATATGCTGATGGCTATGATTAATTAAAAAATCAAAAATGACTTTTTCTAAAAAATTGCAATCGTTCACTTTCGAAAGAAACTATATACTAATCAAAAGTATGAAGCTTATAGAATATGCAAGCGTTGGGTTTTATTTTTTTCCCCATCATAATTTTTGGGTTAACAGGTATAAACAGGTAAGTCGATATTAGTATTTTGCACAAATAAATTTACACAATAAACCTTATATCAAAATAAAGATCATTTTATTGCGAACACGATAATATAAGTTTGTCTGCAAAAATCTATTTTGAATTCCCGTTGTAAAATTTCAAAACGCGGAATATTGGTGCGAATGAAGATGTGCGACAGAGGTCCGAATGAACTTGCCGGTGCGATAGAAGAGGATGCAGCATTGCAGATGAGCATAGCTCGTACATCGGATGAAAGAGATCTTCTACTATAAATCCTATGGCGTCTAATTAATAGTTTACATGGAAAAGGGTCTACGGGACTGACCTATTTAAATACTCACAAAACATTTTAAACCTAAAATTTCTCCTATGAAGCAAAATTTTGATACGTGCATCTCATCTAGCAAGGTTTTTTATAGAGCATATTGTATGAAATTAAGACAATCTCCTATACTTAAACAACGTCAAAGAATGTAGGTACAATCATGTTATGTCCTTGTATGCATATACATATGTCCTTATATAACACAAATTCACAGCAGATGTTGCCACTCCTTTCAGCGCCGCAGAGCGCACAAATTCTATAATTCTGTATTGCGCATGTCTATCAGGATGGTCAGTTATTGGTCATTCAGGCAACCTTGCGGCATAAGTGCAAAAAACAATATTTACTGCGTAAGTTCTAAATTCCAGCAAATTATCCGAGTGATAGTTCAGGTCCTGTATGTGGGGACGGCGATTTGTCAAGCTCCGTTTAGAGGGCAGCACCGTGAGTGGATATATATCTTGTACGCAGACTGCCTCAACGCTGTGTTATGAAGGACTGATATAATTCGAATAGCAGACCTTACCACCGTCGGAACTGTCGTCGTCTGTATCTTCACGTACAAACGCGACCCTAGCGGCCGCAAGTGTCAGTCACTGTGTCCATAAACATAGGATCTGAAGTTATACAGCGACCAAAAGAAGTGTGGAGTGGTATGGAATGAAAGCCTCGATTTTAACATTTTTAAATCGATTTTTAGAGCCGAATTTCGAACCGAAAACCTGAATTAAAGTTATTTTGCATAGCACCCTCACACTTATTGCGAGAGGCTGGGACGGGGATTCGCGTTATATGAGTTCCCCCACCACATCAAAAATCTTTGTCCCCTTGGGTTTAACCTCATATCTGATTGGTTTAGAAAATCGAATCTATTCAAAAAAAGTAATGTCAAAATTTGACAGTTGAGGAAACGTGTAGCAGAAAACATTAGAAGGTTGTTGCGTTAATTTTACGTACTAATCCTAAGATCTGTATGGTTTATTATAAGTTTTATTTATAAAAAATGAGGTATTCTGGACTGGAAAGGCATGTAAGTGTTGCCGTATAAAACGATTTGGGTTGAATTTTTTTTCTAGAATTGATAGCCATTGATAATTTGAAACAAACTTATTTAATAGGTTACACTGAATGTCAACATTGTTTTAAAAGTAGGTAGTGCGATAAGTAAAGGGGGGGGGGTACTACATATCAATAATAGGTAGAAGTTAAAACTAGAAATTTTATTTGCCAAATACAGAAAGTCTTCTGAAATGCATACAGGATGTCAAAAATTATTATTAACAATGAAGAAAATTCTGAAAAAGAATTCTTAACAAGGGAAGTAACGCAAAAAACGTGATATCCCTACTGAAAATTCCTGTATAGGTTCCTATATAGGATTCTATATGTTTCACCTATAGGTGCCACGCATAGGAAATGGCATAGGGTCATATATAGGTGCCTGTTTAGGAATCTCCTAATAACGTACCTAATGGTACGAATGTCTCTAGATGCTCATGGAGGACAGGAAAAACTTCCGCACAGCCGTAGGTTCCATAGAATACTGCTGAGCATCTAGATACAGTCCCATACAGAAACATATACAGTTCTAATCTGAAAAATTGCACCTGATCCCAGCGAAATCGCGGTAAAATTTCAGTATTAACCACGTCTCACGACCGTGAGATAGGTGGTTACAGTCTGTGACGGAATCAATACGACAATCCGGCAAAAGTCTCGTGCATCCTGAGCACACGGAGCGACCCAAGGACGACGGCCTTTAGCATTTTCCCCGCAAGTGCTTTAGCATACTGTTCACACGCAGGGACGGTTTGCAGGCTATTAACCAGTAAAAGCTTGGCACATCCAAGAGCGCCGATGATAAGAATGATTAATTTAACAGAATATTTCGGGTACATCGTCGCAACTCCCTAACAAGGTCTCTATACCTCTATTTCTTTTCATTCTCCTTGGCTATGATGTTTTTGTCAGCTGGTGCGATAATTTCAATAACGGACATGGTACGCTTTTTGAAGTCAAGGAGAATTATCTCAGGCCTTGAGTGTGCAATATGAACAATTTTCAAGAATGTAAAGTTCCAATATATGCGGCACTTCTCATTCTCGACAATTGACTCTATTTCCCTAGGAGTGTTTAGCGGAGCGATATTAAGGTTTATGCCGTAAGAGGAACACAGATGGTAATAAAGCACTCTTCGCGCCGCATTGTGCCTTTGGATGAGTTGGACAACTAGATATTATGTGTCTTAGATGCTCGGGATGTGCATGGCACGACCTGCAGCTATCATCGGGAATGTCTTGGCTCAAAATGTAGCGATGGTATGTTAAGGTGGAAATCACATCATCTTGACATGCCGAAATGAAACCATCCGTGCCCGACTTCAAGCCGCGTAATTTAAGGAAAGCAAAAGTTATCTCACACGGCATTGACTGATCCTCCACGTTTCTATGGAAGATGCTGTGCATGCTGTTATTGAGGAGCTGTTCCCGGACGTTTTTCTCGTGTGCTTTCTGAATCCGGGCTTTCAGGAGTGAGTACTCGAGTACTCCTTTGCCCTCTTCTTCATGTTTCCTGACCATTTTAAGAAGCGGATCTCTTCCATTTGCGACTCTATGAGCTGTACCCAAAATAATCCTGTTGTTTAGTCATTCAATATTCAATATTCCGCGACCAACTCGACGGCGTGAGATGTAGAGTCGCAGAACAGAAGACTTAAGATGCATGCTTTTGTTTATGTGCATAACCTGGTCATATCCATGGAACCACTCTAAATGAATAGAGTACTGCCGGGACGGCAAGCATGTTCGTTGCAGAGATACTTTGTTCCTCGCCGACATTTCGGAAGACCAAATCAGCCGGATGAGCCGTTTATATCTGCTTTGGAGAGTATCCTTTCTAGATGTCACATCCTGAATACGGCTCTGTGACACGCCCAGGTACCTATAAGTCTCTCCAGCGCAAAGGTGTCGTATAGCGCTTCTATTGACGAGCTTAGGGTCTCAAGAGATGCCATTAAGTTTTCCTCGCTTCAAATAAACCTTGGCGCATTTGTCTAACCCAAATTCCATTTCTATTTCCTTAGTGTAACGTTCGACAATCCTTAGAGCTATATGTAGTTGCTCTTTATTGTTAGCATAAATCTTAAGATCATCGATTTGCAGGTTTGCCGCAAAGGTAACCCTGGGAATGGCGAAGTACCATTGGAGTCGCTCTGGAAGACACGTCTTTGGAAAGGGACCTTCTTAGTTGTCACATGATAAGTTTATGGGAGGTCGGATCGAAAGCTTTCCGTGAACTATCGATAGTTCACGCTGGTAGGATGCTGCATCTTTGCAGACACATATATCGATAAGCATGTTCTCCCGACATCCTGCTACACCTTTCTTTGAGTCGCGTAGTTCATACATTTCTTGCCACACAGGTCCGATTGCCCGAATATTCCTATCATTTAGGATAGCTGTGAATATAGAGAGAAACTGTTGGTTTTCTCTGACCCACCTGACCACCGAGCATCTAACCAATTGAGCCACGGATGCTATTTAAATTTTAATTATTTTTTCAAAACCTTTACTCTGGTGAACCCAGTTACACACCATAGCCACGGACTAAGTCAAGTGACTGATGAGATTATTCTGTTATAATTTCATTTAATACGATGCATGAAACCTCCTGCGATGATGTTGTAGGCATACAATTACGAGCGGCTGCCGGCGTTGGAGGTGACGACACAAACCTCTGGATGCTTTCTTAGAGCTATTATAATAATTATTATTTTTTATTAAAAAATTTTACTCGGGTGAACCCGGTTATAAGTCATAGCCACGGACTAAGTCAAGTGACTGATGAGATTAGGATATTATAAGTTAATTTAATACGGTGGTTGAAAAGTCCTACGATGATGTTGTAGGTGTGCTATTAGGAGCGGCCGCGAGCGTTGGTGGTGACAACGGTCAGTCCAAATGCGTTCTCCACAGGTTCTTAGTCGCTTTCTTCCTGATGGTCAAGAAAGTTTCTTACAATACGACACGTGTTTAATAAAACCGCCATCTGAGCGGCTGCCAATCCCCTACGGACTCCTAAATGTTCAAGATGTTCAGTGCATCTTGCGTGCACATTGTCTGTGGCCATATGGTCTTTACTTCATGCTTTGACTCACTATACTTGTGCATGTTGGTTATATAGGATGACTGCAAATTTTGGTTAAGTGGACAAGCAATGTCCTAGGTTTAAGGCAAGTTATTGATGTACAATACCCACTACATCATTATGTCTGTGCGTATATTCTCTCTGAGCCATTACGCGACAGCCATCAATAATGCGCTCAATGGGTTTGTTGGCATCTCCACATAATCGTCACCAGTCAATTACGTCTTGATATAACACGTGTTTGGGATAATTCCTGGTACTGGCAATCTTGTCCTGTATCGCAATGACGAATCCTTCCGTTTCTGGATACATAACACCCTTTCATAGCCAAATTTTGGATGCCTCAGTATCCACTTCATGTTGATCAACATTTCGTTTGCTGTTAAAATAGTCTCGCAACTGTATACCTTGTCACTCACACCGTTTTTTTACATTTACAACGCCCCTAACCCCTATACGTCGTCGTAGAACTACCTTTTCAATCGCTGAATTTTTGTGGTGCATTCGGTGCTTTGTCATTTCTACGCGGGCGATTCTGTTTAACTTTTCAAGATCGGTGTTAGACTATTTGATGAGCCCGAAGGAGTACGTAAGGATAGGGACGGCATATGTGTTGATTGCCCTGATTTTATTCAATCTGAGTCTCGTAGTGAAGGCAGTCGTTAGGCTTGTATTAACTATCGTATGCTGAATACCCTTAGATTCATGAATACTCAGATGTTTATGTGACTCGCCCGCAGCAATTGCTTCGATGTCATTTTCGAACTCGTTATCTAACTCTGCAGTCCCTAATTTCCCACTGGTTAAATGCACAGTTCTGCATTTATTTGGTCCGAACTCCATGTGGATATCATTGAAAAACTGCTGTGTGACATCGTTCACTTTATGCAGTTTCTGGGCGGCACTTTCGTACAGCTTCAGGTCATCCATATACAGAAAATGGGTCATTTCATGTACATCCCCATTATCACGTTTTCTGAATAACGCTAAACAGAACCATAGTACTTTGAAGGAGTCTTTTTGCAATATACCCATCGTAATGCGTATTGATCTAGTTGTCCTTGGTTGCTCATGATCAAAATACTTCATTCTTGTATCCCAGAGCCTTATCGCATGACTTAGAAAGTCAATAATGCGTCGGCAGACTTTGTAAAGTTTTAAGACTTCAAGCAAATAGTCATGCGGGCGGCACGGAAGGAAACGCTTGCTTGTAGTCAATGTATGCAATGTGTAAGTTCCTTTGATGCCTACGAGCTTGAGTCATGGCAACAGTGTCTGTAGTGACTGGATATTTACAGCCTCGCAATTTTTTTCAACATCCTTTTTGATTTTCTATAAGGATGTCATTCTCGTCGCAATGAGAATATACCTTATCTGTAATGATAAGTATAAGACATTTATAAAGTATTAGAGGACAGGCTATCGGTTGAAATTTATATGGATTTTGAACATCCGGATTTGGGGTCATATATAGGTAGTACCCTAGAGCATAAAGCCTGACATCAGATCTGGGTGTTCAACCATTTTTTTTTAAAAACGCCTTGCCAACACATATTGCACACTCGTCAGGCACTTGTATCAGAAGTTGTGCACTATGTCCGGACCTGGAGCTTTCCAGTTACTTGCCATTTTCAAGACAGCTAAAATAACTGAAGCTGTGATGTTTGTCAGCTGCATTTCAGGCCTAATGCCTGCCCTTACTATTTCCCGTTTGAACCACGCATTGTCCAAATTGCATCTGTTCATTTTTCCACAAACACCCGGCCAGTAGTTAGTCATATCTTCCAATTGAGGGACTTCGGTGCCTTGCTGTTTATTTTGCGTTACACTCAATTCGTGATAGAACCTTCTTGCATCTGTCTAAGTTTCGATCTTCTTGCCTTCGTGCACTACTCAACTTGTACCGACGCAGTCTAGCAGAAAGAACATCAGGTCTCTGCCGTTGGGTGTCCATAATCTCAGCCAATATTGATGGCGTTAATGTCTCCATGTGGTGAGTATGGATGATTTTAGTAACATGGTTTATCAGCTTTCTGGTTCTATTTCCTTTTTTGTATTTAGTGTGCCTTAGTGTTGGTTGTACATACGAGGTTTGATTAAAAAATAACGAGACTTTTCAAATTTCCCGGGATTTATTCTTCAGTTTGGGCTTTTTTTTTGTTATGTTGCTGCACTCGTCTGGATATTGTATGGTCCTTGTTAGCCATTATGCACCTTTACTCTGCCATCAGCTTTCAGTGAAGTTATACATGTTTTAGTGTGTTCAGCGATTTTTCACTTTTGGAAAAAATGGATCAGGTAATTTGCATCAAGTTTTGTTACAAAAATGGAATAAAGTGCAGTGAAAACGAGTGCAGTTTATTGTTTCGAGCATGACTGAAGGTTATCTATCGTGCAATATCGTAAAGAATCTCAACTCCTTCGATATGCCTGGCGCCCTTCAAACTGCATTTCCCAGAGCTCGAATAGACCACGGTCACGTAGTCAGCAGCGACTATCGACGTCCCTCTTTCACCAAAGCAAATACGTGAGTGCAAGCGAGAGTAATGGGAGTTTTTTTGTATCAGAAAAAAATCGTATCATTACTGATTTTTGCATGATGCATCCCAAAGGTGCTCCAATGATCGCATAAAAATTCAGTAATAATCAGATTATCATTAAGCTGTAGTATTATAATCATTATAATCATCATTATTATCATCAAGCCCTGAACTGAAATTAAACGCTTTCTTCAACACGCCTCCAAAATACATCTTGCTTCACATTTACTGTTGTTTATATATAAAGTTATTTGTAAAATAATAGTTACAAAGATAATATTTTAACTCTAGTTTATTAATTATTACTATTTATTTATATATTTTTATTATTTACTTTTATTATTTTATTATTTAATTTTGATTATTTATTATTATTTTGTTTTATTCCCCTTGAAATATTAATCTACATCATTTTATGGAATGTTAAAATTTTTCTGCTGTTGAAATAATATCTTCATTACTATTATTTTACTACAAACTTTCTATATAAACAACAGTAAATGTGAAGCGAGATGTATTTTAGAGGAGTGTTGAAGAAAACGTTTAATTTCACTTAGAGCTTGATTATAAGCTTGATTATAATCTGATTATTACTGAATCTTGATATGATCATTGGAGCACCTTTGGAATGCTTCGTGAAAAAAATCAGTACTGGTACGATTTTTTTCTGATACAAAAAACGCGTTTGATTGGTGTAAAATATATCATCGGAAAACGTTTGCTCACAAAAATAGAAACTACTGTGCTTGACTGTACTAGCAAGCCCGTTACTCTATCGCTTGCATTCACGTATTTGCTTTGGTGGAAGAGGGACGTCAATAGTCGCTGGTGGCTACGTGACCGTGGTCTATTCAATCCCTGGGAAATGCAGTTTGAAGGGCGCCAGGCATATGGATGCAGTTGAGATTATTTGCAATGGGATTAATGGCATTATATTTTCTACCGTTTGATCAAAATGTGGGCCTCCAGTAAATACATCGTTATTACTTTACCCCCCAGGCTCAACTCGGATTTTTCGAGAGTTTTCAGATATGTTCAGAAAAAGGCCATTTTTAATAACAAAAAATTATATCAAAATTTCGAAAACTTGCAGATGCATTGTTAAGACATGAGGCAAGTACATAATACATAATATATAGTACATAATACAGCTACAGCAAAATTATGGATATTGCACGATAGATTACCTTCAGGCAAGCTCGAAACAAAACTGCACTCGTTTTCACTGAGTCAATCGCTCACAAATGCAAAAAGCAGAAACTTCCAAAAATGTTTATTCTTTTCAATTTTCTGTACAAACTGCTCACTTTAAGGCAAAAATTTATATAACCTTTTTTATTCAGAAGAATATTTAGAGTGTTTTATTAAATAACTATTTTTGTGCTAAAAGCAACAGTTTCCGAGGAATCTCCAAAAAGGGAAATCAGCCGCCATATTGGAAGGCGGGCGCTCGAGCAATCTGTTTACAGATAATGCGCGTTTTTGATCTTCCAGATTCTGTTTATTTATTTTTCTGGCTAGCTCTAGGTATTTAAGAACAAAGAGTCTATGATCTTTTCCCTTCAAACTTTGCCCACATTGCTCTGCCAAAAAATGAAGGCGCATAACATCTCTGTTCATATTGTATGTCCATTTCCGTCGCTTTTTTGGTTGCTGAACCTCTGCTTCTGCCTCTGTTTGTAAAAGGCTATCCACCTCTGGAGGATGTGGTGGTGTTGGATCATCAACAGGTTGATGAAGAACATCAATTGACCCTGTTTGGCCGTGTGACGCAGCTTCCTCTAACCGATATTCATTGCCGTCGTTTTTCCACGCCAACTCAACCTGTTGCTCAACCTCCATCTTAGCGATAAAAAGTCTTAGTGCGACTTTTTGTATATTAGGATACTTTGTAGCAAATTTCGTTCTTAAATTGTATCCTTTTACCATTTTGGTTTTAAACTTCGCTCTCTCGTAATAGAGACGCACCAAATCCTCTTTCATTGTAGTATCTCACTTGATGCTCTTCAACGGTATTTCTGTCGAGGTGGTTGGCTGCAAATAGCCAACGCTAGCCAAAGCATCCTCAGCAGGCACAGTTGATTTTCCACTGCTTACCGTTTGTGGCAGATGTTCTTGCTGACCAGCTGTTTGATTAGTGAGATCTCCCTGACCATCTCGCTACTCGCCATCACCGTCGCCCCGTAGCTGTGGCCCCCAGCGGTGGTTCCAGGGGCACCCCGAAGATCCTCGGGAAGCGGCAAGTGTTTCAAAATCTTTATATACTCTCCATTATTATTTACGGGTTTTTGTGTTCTGCTTAGTACCTTTCCTCTTCCTTATCTGCCTGTCTGGCATGCAAAACCCTGTCAGTAGTAGTGCTACCGCCAACGTAGCCGTCAAAGTCATGAGAGGAAAGCTCAAGCCCAATCGCGACGTCAACGCGAGAACTTATTATAAACACTTTCTTATAACACTTATCATTATTATTATATTATTATATATATTATCCTATATTATTATTATTATTTATCTATCCTTTGTTTTTTATACTATGTAATTTCCTATAGGTGAAACACATAGATTCCTAAATAGGAACCTATATAGAAATTTTCAGTAGGGATAACCTGGAATATATTTTTCATTTACTAAGTTTTTAATCCCTACACGTAGAGAAGCCAATAAGAGTGAAGTGTCTAGGAAACGAAAATCGATTCACTTGCGTTTGAATGGGTTTTCATTACTTCTGAACTGCGTGCCTGTCACTTGAATTCCAGATTGCCAACCAATGGTTAGGCTGACTTTTGAATGATAACATGAGTTTTTAATGGACAACGTATTTTTTCTGAGGCACATTTATTTTCAGGAATTATAATTGATTTTGTAGAACATTGTTTTTCATAATTAAAGATCTCAACATTTTTGGATTTAATGGTCAGTTTGTATTATTATTACAAACTGACCATTAAATCGAAAAATTTTAGCATCTTTAATGATTAAATTTACGTGGTCGAAACAATAACATCAGAAAATTAAATCTTTAATGATTTAAAATTATAGTTCTACATAGAATGCTATGATCGATAGCGTCATGTAGGCCTCTGAGAAAAAGGTTTCTCGGTCCTCCGCAGCTTAGCGGTAAAGCATTTGATCGGAAATCAGTCTACGAGGTGTTCGAATCCCGCCGGAGCTAGAGGATCTTTTTTCTCAGACTATGTGTAATATTTATTATTAAATAAAAATGTGTACTATTATTAAAAACTGACCATTAAATCGAAAAATTTAAACATCTTTGAAAATTTGCAAGGACTCTATTAATTGAAAAGATGCAAATTTAACGCCCTTTATATATTTCACACAATCAAAGCTGAAGTTTTTCTTTTCATTAACGTTTATAAAATCTGGTTATCAATGAAAGTGAAAAATTAATAAGTTACCATCTTTAGATTATGACACTTCACATTCATATTATATCAATCTCAAATTCACGCAAACTGTCACTCACTTTTTATTTTATAGAAATTATCTTGAATACAATTTCGGGTAAATAAGTAAATGGCATTGACGCTTTCAGTGTAAATCTTATAATTCATGTACAGGATAATTGATTAAAACTATTGTAAAAAGAGAATTACAACTTCATAAATATTGAATTTAGAAATAAGTTGTTGCATAAATTAGGATACATTACAAAATTATTTAATTTTAATTTCTTTAATTTTTGTTTAATCTGCATTTCCAAATTAAAATTTATTAATTCATACTTCTTATTTGAAAAAATTAATTCCTCAAAATTGTAACCTGTATATTCCACTCAGTTGAACATAACCTGAGGTAACATATACTTGGCAGATTCACGCTCCATTTCATAGTGAATTTCAACCCATTCGTGCGCACATTAGTATATCGTAGATTGACCGTAGGAATTATTTCAGGTTGTTCTGTCTCATTCAACTCTATTCACTTAGTATTTCAACGAATGCGGAATGGCAGACTCGAAGCACCGCGGACATGTGTGAGATGACAAATGTGGCCAACTGATTGGATTTTCATTCTTTCTATCTACAAAATGACGCATACGTTCAAGTATTGCATATTTTTTTAATGATATTATGATATGAACAAAGAATATAAATAGCCTTAACATACTTAAGCAAACTTAAACCGAGCGAATCAGTCCGTACAAAAATTGCGCGGTGTTCGCTAATTAGACAATCTAAACCCGGAAGATAGCATGACCGGACAAACGCCTAATGAAATAAAGTTTAAGTATATTTTAAAGGACAGTTTCTCGACAATAATCGTAAATCAATTCAAGGCAACAAGCGTGAAATTTCACCTTTTAAAATAGACTTATTAAAATTTATTAGGTAATACAGTTCAGAAGAAAGTGACTTACGTGATATCCGTAAGAGCCCATATTTTTCAATAAAAAGATATAATTTTTATGAACAAAATAAATTCTACAAATTGAAGAAGTTTTATCTACTTTAAAAATTTTATAAAACTGAAAAAGTAATAGAAATGTATGATCAGTATATTAAAATGTCTTTCTATAGTTTGATTCATAATTACTTTCCGGTTTCTTTTTATTTAGCTATTATTTATATTTTTTCTTCATAAAATAATATTATCAATCATATAAAATTTTTGAATTGAAATGACGAAATACATCATCAAAACAATAAAGACACGTTTTTTAAAACTGTGTGCACTTATGATAAAGTAGATATTTCGGGTTTCAATTCATTCTTAAGCTCTCCTTGTAGTGATTAAAAATTTAGTAAATGAAGAATAGGTTTATTCCACGTTATAAGTTTCCATCTGCCATTTGTTTAATATGAAATCCAGTAAAAGTTGTAAATATTAAAATTTGTAACGAATAAAAACTTGCAAAATAACTTATTCATAATGAAGCCAGTAAAATTAAATGTCTCTTTAAATACTTCAACTTAATTGCAATCAAGTAATAAAGTCCTATTTTGAGCTAGAATGTATCACCTGTATTGGAGATAAGAAGTTCATATTTAAGGTACTTTATAAATTATAATTATGAGTAACATACTAACATTTATTCTCAGTTAATAACTATTAACAGTAAATTTTCTGCGTATAATTTTATTTCAAAATAGAATCTCCTTTTAACACGTTTCAGGATTGATACGTCCATTTATTTCTAAAACTTAGGGCTAGTTCCACCAACCTCAGTTTAAAATTTGATACTTCGTTAAAGCTAGTTACGCGTTCCACAACTTTTTAACGGCCGGTTAACTTGCTTTAACCACCGTGAAATCTAACCGTTCAAGATTGGTCGGTTAGAGCGACTTAATCTTCTTTTAACCTACAAAGTGCAGTGCCGTAGTAAAATATGGAGTTTTTATAAGAAGTTCCGAGGTCGCCTCATGACAGATCACAGATAACGCGAATACAACAGGAAAAAACAGAAATATAACATAAACAAAACATGCATAAAAATTCACTTTTTTCGGTTAATGTGGACATGTGCGTGGCGTGAACCTTACCGGGATTTGGCGCGCACGGCCATATTGCTTTGCTTTTCACTCGACCGACGGGTAGCCAATCACGCGAATGATTTCAAGTAAAATAGGAGTTATTTCGAAACGACTATCTAGTTAGCTAACCGCGCCCTACAAAAATGTCGTGGAACGCTCAACAGGATAATCGAAGCTCAACTATGGCGTTAACTTTAACCCTATGTCAGTTAACCGAAGATTTAACCGAGATTCTTGGAACCGGCCCTAAGGTCTTTCTTCGACATGGGACCACAGATACTAATCGCCACGTATTTTTACAATAAAAAACAGTTGCTACGTCTTTCTAACGCTAAAAACTTACAATACGTATTTTTAATGCAGAAATATGTTGCTACATCTATCTGACTATTTTAGTCGCGAGTCGCGTCTTTACTATCAAGGTTTTGTGTTCTACGTTTATTCTTGTATGCTCCACATGATGGCATTGCTTTATTTGCACCGATCAAATTGTAGACTGCGCAGAGCGCAAACTTCACTTCTTCTTATGAATTTTTTTCAAAATTTTCTTCATTGTTGATAATAATTTTTCCCATCTTGCACGCATGTCAGAAGACTTTCTACATTTAGCAAATAAACTTTCTATTTTTAACTGCTACCTATTACTGTTATACAAAATAACTTTAAATCAGGTTTCTAGTTACAAATTCGGCTCTAAAATTCGATGTAAAAAGGTTAAAATCGAGGCCTTCATTACATACCGCTCCACGCTGCGTTTGGTCGCTGTATCAAAAAATTGAATTTTGGTCATTCCTTTTTCGTTTTTTTTTTTATAAGATGCTAGTAGGTGCCAGAATAGCTTTCTGAAAGTATTAACAACACACAATTATCTATTCGAACAACTCGGCCAGATATCAAAATAGTGAAAAATTGAACTTTTTCTGATACGGATGACCGGCAAAAGTTTTATACTATGATAATATAAGTGCCTGTGCACATATAATTAAGAGAGAGGATGTTCTCTAAATTTTAAAAGGGTTCTTAACTTGAGTGGGATATCCGTAAGAGGTTTTTTATTGCTGGCTTATTTACAATTCCAATTTACCGGCAAGAAACCACCAATCAAAAACTTCTCACAGCTCTCGCAGATATGTCCGCATAGCCTCCAAGATATAAAAGCGTCCACATTTATATACCTTCGTCAGCCTTGTTTCCAATGCAACATAGACAACGTTTGGAAAAATAACTAATATATGTGGTAATAATTATTCTGCTAGTAAGATGTTGATTCGTATAAGTTGAGCATAAGCGATTTATCAACGGAAGAAAATGAATTTCCGCAGTTGCCAGTTTGGATCATCTGACTTGTTTGGTAGATACCACAGATTTTTTAACCAAATAACTACACAAAGCTTATAAATCCACAGAGCAGAGGCCCAAGGTAAGGGGACTTCCATAAATCACGAGGTCCAATTTTGACTACTTTTTGACCCCTTTCTCCAACTACGTAGTCCACCGTGGCATTCTCGTCGACCCCTACCCCGGCGAGTGCTAGGATGCTACATGATTTATAGACAATTCATGCATTATGTTGAAAATTCTGTTTTTTTTTTTGGTAAAGAATTATACTTTCTAGTTTAAAAAACTACTATTTGGTTAAATTTATTTATTTTGTGTTTTCACATTTTTCGACTTATTGAGAAAGAACCTGGTTTTTGGAAGGCCGCTACATGGTTCGCTTAGTGGCACTTCTTTAAAATTTTATCGGTTTCATGTTCATTTCTAAAATAATTAACAGCATGATTATTATTTTGTATTAACTGAATGGATTATAATAAATTGATACAATAAATAATCAATAATGATGAGAATGACTACAAAAAAAGATATTTTTATTCCAAGAAAAAGGTTAGGTTAATAACCCGATAATTTTATCGTTTCCATATTATTTCTATAATAATGAAGAGTATTATTGTTATTAATAAAATTTATGAGTAACAGAATGAATGATAATAAATCATGAATAAATGTATATAATAACAAAAATCTTCACTTTGGAAAATTATTAAATTTTAAATAATTTGATTTGGAATAGCTTGTTATTCCATGGTTTTATTTTTACACAAAATTTGTTTTTCCATATAATTTAAAGAAAGGGGCGTGATAAATTGTAAAGTTAAACTTTAATTTTTCAGATTTTAAGTATCTAAATTTTTTATTTAAAAAAATAAACTCTAGTTTAATTTTTCACGTCTTTATCTTGCAAATTATTGCGCTTGGCACATTTAATCCAAAGCGCTTGTCGTCGCGTAGATAATTCCAGAGTGTTACTGCACTGATTTCTTAAAATAGCCGGTATAATAAGAAACCCAACTCCTGAATTCTTCATTGCTTTTTCATAGTAGACAAATACGGTCCAAATAATCATCGCCAGAACGCAAAATTACCAAAATAATAAAATAAAAGAGAGAAGCACAGTCACTTTCCATAGAAAACGAGACCACCTGGTATATAAACATGGCCAGCAAGTCGGTTTGATAGCAGAGGGGCACAAGTTGAGGGTGTTGTGACGTCATGCGCATACCACCTAATATGCCTGTAGAGTGTAGGTGGGTAGTGGACGCGCAACATCTAAGAGAGCGTTAATGTTTGCTTCGTAGTCTAAACTAAGTCTATAGAGTATACAATAGCTCAAGATTACCTTACGAGATGCGTAACAGTCCGCGTTGATCTAATGCACGCATTGATTTTGCGGAATTCTAAGCCCGTTACCTAAAAATTAGAAAAATCGAAAATGGGGAAAGTTGCTCAGCTGCAACATTGGTCGTTCAAGGGTTAATCGTCCATTAATTTGTTAATGTTTGCCACAAATCAAAACCCGTGAACTGTCCTGCACACATACGCCATTTTCGCCATTTTCCTTCTCGTTTTTAATTCAGTAACGTAATACACACCCAAAAAAAAATCCGAACATAACCTACATATGAATGGAGATGTCAAAATATAAGGGGGAATCTGGTGAAACACGTGACAGCGCCAACAGCACTGCGCATGTGCGTGGGGCAACTTACGGGTGTCCATTCGTGGCAAACATTAACGAATTCTTGGACGTTAGTGGTTCCATCTCTACTTACCAAACACATAGGGTGCACTAAATAGTATAGTTGTAATTAAGTAGCTTTTTTGTCCGCTAATTATGGCGAAATAAAGAAGGTAGCATATTTAGCCCGCTAATGCTGGCGAAATAAATACGTTACCTTATTTCGCCCACTCAAATATATGCAGGAGGGGGAGTCGGGCAAAATAAGGAGAGTGTGTTATTCATTATTATACAGGGTGTCCCAGACTGAAGCGTTCGGACTCATATGGCTGTATAAAAAATAAAATAAATCGAAAATTCCTTTTCCAAAAATCAGTTAAGTTTTTGAGTTATACAATATTTAAGTTGAACCAATGAAGAACGCGGTATAAACAGTAGTTTGTGCGTGAGCGGGAGTACAGCGCAGTGTAGTGACCGCTGTTCTCATGTCGATTACTCCACATCGGCGCACTTTAATAGCACTACGTTGGACTCCAGCTTACGTACGCATGTCTGTTTATGCCGCGCTCCTGATTGTTTGAACCTAAATATTTTATGACTTAAAAATTTAAACTTCAACTGATTATTGGAAAAGGAATCTTCGATTTATTTGTTTTGGTATTTTTATACAACTATATAAATCCAGACATTTGTGTCTAGGGCGCTCTGTATAATATATTATAATAAACAAATTAACCATTTACAATGCAATTATAATTGCACCAGTGAAACATGTGACGCGAGATAACCTCAAAATCTCAAAGGCGGGGCTATGGCTGGTTATAACCACCACAGTAAGGTGACGCAAAAATGTAAAGTAAGAAATTTAAATTTCATTATACTTTGCTTTATCAGTACGGACAAAAATTAAAACTTTAAGAAAATAAAAATGAATTACATAATCACTTCCGGGAAGATAGCACTGCGATCTGCAAAAAAAATTTCACATGGAACCGTTCGGAAATCGTTTGGAGGTGTAAATATTTAACATTAAAGATAATTTCACCAACATTAAAATTAATTAATAATATTTAATATTCTTTTATATATCTATCAGACATCCTGTACAGTTTTTTTTCTTTCAATTAAAATGTTTAACATTTAATTTCATAGCGAATACCACTTTAGGGAGTCGGCCAAATAGATTACCATAGCATCTGCATGAATTGTCCAACGTTACTATTTTTTGCAAATACATTCCGCAATTCCCAGACAATCCAAGCCAATGAATCTCAATTCAATCGTTTAATTCGCAACCATATGCTTAGCAAACAAACTATAGAAAACAAATAAAAACAAAAAGAAAAAAAGTAACGCACAGAGTCTTTGATCGTTTCAATCAATCAATGGGTAACTATTATTAAAACGATTATTAAGGGCCTGCTGTTCTAGCACTGGAAAGTGGTACCTCCGGTGGGATCTGCGGATCGCTCTTTCTTCCTCTTCTTCTTCTTGCTGCCGTATCCATAGTTATCCCTGGCACTCCAGCCGGGGTAACGCTGTTGGTGCAGATGGCGTTCCTGTCTGGCCGCCTCATAATACCGCGCCTGCTCCTCCCGACTTAGTGAGTGCCACTGCGTGTTACATCCCCAAGATCGTTCAAATTTATAATCTCAACGTTCATGCATATTTTTCCTTAAGTTTTTAACTCGTTAATAATTTAAGAAAAAAACACTTCAAGACAAAGCTCTTGTTGCTTTTATTTCTTTCAAACTAACCCAACTTTCTAAGATTTCTGAATATCCCCCCCCCCCATGTTCGCTCGATTTAATCGCACGGAGCTTCAATTCTTTAGTTAATTTTATGATTCCATAGATCCCACCTACAATGCTTTATTAAGCTTAAATGTCTAATTGATTTGTTAGTATTAGAAATGTGCACAATCGTTATTACTATTGTTTAATATTTATTAAGCATTGTTTTGCATGCATTTATGTAATCTACAATAAAGATATATATCACCAAGAGTCAAGATTTTCAAAAGTGAGCCTTTACAATGTAATTATAAAATATTACGTAAAATTAAAGGGGATTTTCATATTAGAGCACCATGGTGATGCCCAAAGTAATAAGACAAATAGTAATTGCAGAGTTGATGATTTTCAGTATTGTTTATAAAGGGTATTCTAAACCTTGAAATAATCGTTTGATAGGTATATTATAAATATATACGTAAAAATCTTCTACAGAAAAACTTTTAGACGCAAGCACTTTGAATAAAATTTTGTTGAATCTATAGCAGGGAACAAGAATGGAATTGCATGTATGCTAGCACAGCAAATAGATTCAACAGCATGTTTTCAGTGCAACGTATAAAAAACTTGATCAATTTTTTCTAAAGATCGTTTTGTGATGGCTTAACTCCTCAAATATTTATTTTTATATGAAAATATTACTGTGGAAATACAAATAGAACTCAACGTAGATATACACGTGGAAGTCAAATAAATACATGTGAAATTCGAGTTGTAATTTGAAACAAAACTTTAAAGCATCACTTGGAATAATACTAGGAGGTTCAACATGTGGTCTTTCTGCATGGACTTTCACATGGTATTTTATGGGTTGGTTTCCGTGAACTTGAAATCTTAAAACCATCACTAGACCCTTTGAATGAGACATGTTTTTGAAGTATGTAAGGAGTTAATACACGCAAATGCGCGCGTGTACCGTTACAAAATACCATCACAATTTCAACGTGTATTTCCGCGCGGATATTTTCACCCGGGTAGAAATTAAGAAACAACTAAACAAGTTTTCTCTTTCAAAGTGGTTCAGACGATCATTGTAAATGTTATCTTAAAATCTTCGTATGATGTCAATAAATAAAAAAATCTCATCTGCAAAAAGGCAACACAATTTTGTTATTGTAATTGGATCTACGAAGAACGAAATGTTTATTTTAAAAACAAATTTTTCTAACTTATTTAGTTTTTAAGCTCACTTCTAAGTGTTTACTCCAAAGGAAAATAAATACTTTATATAAATCTGAGAAAATAATTGTTGATGAGGAATTGTGTTTGCTTATTTTGTTGAAAGGAATGAAAGCGAAAGACGACCGAGCATATTTAAACATCTAAATTGAAGTTCCTATACTGTAACTATAAATCCATGATCACCTCATGATTTTTTTCATATGTGAGATTTCGAAACAAGCTTATAACTTTCCCAGGATTTTTTTCTGTTCAGGGCAATTTTTTTACATGTATAATCTACAAGGATTATCCATCGTAACTGACCAGATTGAGAAAAATATTGTTATATAACACACAAATGAATATGTTCCTTTTTCATGAATTTTGAGAGCATTTGGAAATCCGCTTTTCAAGCTTATAGATTGCAATGATCATTAAATATCTTTTTGTGAAAATATTTTGTAACTAGTAAAGTGCCCACAAGCGTTTTTCCTAGCACACGGTGTTTTCAGCGAGAACAGTTGACGCGGCATCACGTGACCGGCCATCTATAATCCTCACATCACTTTGGGCTGCTTACTCCAAATCTAACCTCATTGTGCCACATGCCTGGCTGCCAGACTGGGCGATTTATCGCGAATTGGTCGATTTATTTTTCAAGTTTGGACGACTCGGTAAAAGTTCTATCTGGCTACCCTGGCCAGATGATGCATCAGCTGCATTAACAATCGATACTGTAGCTGATGCAGCATGAGACACAATGAGGTTAGAATACCTATTTACAATCCAAGTCCGATCCCGCGATTCCGGCAATTTTTCGCTCCTACAGCTCCGAAGGTGTAAAATTCAGACTTCTACTGTATGTTAAATATTGAATGTTTGAATTTCCTTTTGATAGTATTTTGCGAAGGCAGCTTCATCCATACTAGACCTTAGGCTCTTTACTATAGTCCATTCAATGAGCAAGTGGAGTTCAAGATGTGAAGGTAAGGGAAGATTAAGCAACGAGAAACGCAACACAAAAGAAACGAATAATAAAAATCTTCCTTTGAAATAACCTTGCAAGTTTGTATTCCCTTCCTTCAGTATTGATGATGAGTAAGCAACTGTCCGGTATCCTTCATCTGATTTCCGTTAAAAGTATATTGGTAATCATTTTGAAAATCATATTTTTGCAAAAAAAAAGTAAATTGGCTGCGGTACTGGTGTATGTCACCTAATGAACTCTAGAGCACTATGTTTCATCGCCTATTATGCAGAATATATTCTAGCGGTTAGATGTACCTAAGTCGGTTAGTTGCAAATGACAATGGTTAGTTCCAAATGTCAAAAAGGTTAATTGTAAAAAGTAAATTTTAAAATGATTTAGCATAATTGGAGATAAAATAAGTATAACGCGGAAAATGCAGGTATTCAAAATATACTCAAATAACTCTGTTTCATTGTTATATTTTGAAAATTGGGATTATGGATTCCTTTTTTTTTAGTTTTGGAGTACTATACATTCGGGCAGTTAAAAATTCGGCTTAGAATATAATCTGCTATTATGAATGTGTAGATAAACTACTGTTGTGTAGATTAACATGTTCTGAGACATATAGGCTGGAAGAGCATGACTGAAAGAGTTAAGACAGTTCTTTTTTTCGCCTACGTGTCAGGTTTTTGAAATTGTAAGATCAACATTTTTTTCTAAATTACAAATCAGAAGATTAAAATAATCGCTAAATACTATCAAACGCGAAATTTTTTTTACAGAATATACCCATTCTCAACAAATCTAAAGAAGAGATTAAAGTTCCAGCACTGATCCTTTGAAATATACATAAGAGTCCTGCAAAAAACATCAGATTGAAAAGTATTAAAAAGATTTGAGTTATTTGGTGCTTTACAATTTCTTCAACAGCACAAAAAAAGAGGTTTACTCACCATGATTCAATCACTGAATTAATTGAAGGGTCCCGGAGAACAAAGAAGTGCAAAAGTTCAAATTTTGTATTTTCGAGCTCCAACTTAGCTCTATCGAACCACGAAATAAAAATCCTGAAAAAAGCATTCACGTCCGAGAAAAACTTTTATCAATGTTACAGTGCATCCCAAAAATACACCGATCTTTACTCAGATAGAAGTGCATAACTTTGCTTTTGTTTAATTTTAGCAACAACAAATTACTTGAGAGCTATTGCTCAGCGCTACCGAATTGCGAAAGGAGCGCTTACAAATGATCAACTATCTAAAAAAAAAACATTGTCAAAGAAAGGCGCGTTCCAAAAACATGACTCCTGACAAAGAAAAGACTGTATAACTCCTTTATGTTTCAAATAAAAAAAAAACACTAAAGACAAGGAACTGATCACTTTAAAAAAAAAACTATCCTACATGGATTTTAAGGGCATGTGACACTCAGATCCTTATATTATTGGCCTCACTTTTTCAGTTGACTGAATATTTTTTTGGAACTTAGGAACTTTTTTTTGTAAATAAAATATCGGACTGAAATATTTGGAAAATGTATCAGAATACCATAAAGTACGTTTATGTATTTCATTTAGAAAGAAATTTCGATAAAAATTATTTTCAAAGAAATTTAAAAAAGTGGATATGAATTGAGTTGAACGTAAAGATGTATGATAAAGACACCTTCTACCGGCCCTCAAGCCCGCCTGATTCTCTGGGAGATGTCCCTCAGACTCAGCGCATTTCGAAAGCCTAAATAGCAACATTTGCGTGAAAATTTTATTAATTGAACTGAAAATTGCATCTTCAGTTGTTCGGATTTGCCTTATCACCTTTTTTATAAATCATTATAGAGTTAATAGTCGCCCAGCTTATAGGCACTCTTCTGGAGCATTCTGCTGTTGGATATGGTCATAACGTTCGAACGCAAAGCTCTCAATATTTGAAAATAACTGCAAACTCACTGTTTCACGACAGGAACGGTTATCAAATAAGATCAGTATCAAGTTCGATTGTTCAAATTCATATATATGGGACATTCTTTTACAAATCGTACGGATTTGACGAAAAAAAAAGAAGAGAGTATTTTTAATCTCTTGAAACTTTTTCTGTGTGTTTTATATGTAATATAAGTGGACACGTATGTCAGGATTTTTTATTTTTTTTTATATTTTCAAAAACATTGT
>JAAAKG020000025.1:5116089-5130042 GCA_010014905.2 Druon quercuslanigerum
GCTCGAATCTAGTCAGTGAGTCTAGACTAGTGCCTTTTCTACAAAGCGTGACCTTCTTGTCGGGACTTTTCCAGATTTCCCTTCCAGCACCCTAATAAAGTTAGGGCAAAATAACTAACACCCTACCAACGCCGAGTCGCAATTTCTGCACGGGCCACTCTTCTCTATAGATGATTCCCTTTAAAAAATAAAACGATGTCGACCAAATGGAACGGAATATAAGAATTAGTTATGTTTTGCAATATAATGCAAATAGAAAAATATATGTTTTTTCAAAGTTCGGTTTCAAGACTACTATACTAAAATTTGTAGTCAGTTCGAAAAAGAGGGTAAAAATCATTTCACTGCGTTTTAAAAATAATTCAGTATAGCTAATCTATGTGGTTATTAATGATCTACAATATGTTTTATTTCTGTCCAATTGATTAATATCCTAAGATAATTTAGAAATCATGCTGAAGTCTACCAAAAATCAAGATTACGGACTTTTAAAAACAAAAAATTGCATAATTTTGAAAATGAACCAACTTTTTTAATTTTGGTCCCATAGAAGAATTTAATTGGGATCGTTTAGAATTTTATTTGTTTAGTTGTGTCATTTTTAAGTAAAAGTTTTTAAACTCAACGCAAGATTACAAATATTTTCAATGTTTAAACCATAAATATATTTTTATGTCTGATGACACATGCTTTTCTTGCAGGTGATTTTAACACCCAATTCGATATTAAAACAACACCTGGGTTTTCCTAGTTTATATCCATCTCGTATAGTTATAGTAAAGACATAGGAAGCTGCAGGGTTTAAGCGTGAGTTGAACAGGGAACAAAGCGGAGTATATTATGGTTTGCTCAAGCAGGCGACCATCCGGTTTCATAGCGGTTCCGTCTGTCCTCTGACGTTTCCACGGCAACCCGGATTTCGCATCCCGGGGTTTTGCTCTTGTGTCCCGTTTGTTCTCCCCTTTACCTGTTCAACAAGAGGGAAGGGAGGTTCGTAATTGTAACTTCATTTGAGGCTAATTTCGACCGGAGGGTATGATGAAACGCGGTAATAATTGCATTATCCAGACAAAGGATGGTTATGGATACGCGCCGCGCCACGCCAATGCCAGCATCGTTTCATCCACCCCCGCTGAGCCACCCTGCTCCTCCTCTCCGACTCTTGAGGGCTGTCTCGTTCTCAAATGAAGGCGGAGGGATCGTTCTGCAAGCATGGCTGCTTTAATGAAATCCAATCTAACAAAACTTTATATTGTTTCTGATATATCATCGAATATCCTTTTGTTTATAATTATTAGCGAAGCTTACTTTATCTCATTTTATTATTTTTCAGATTATTTTAATAAAAATTTACTATAAACTCTTCCTGCACTTGTTAAAATAAGACGCATGTGTCAATAAAATGAGACGTGTCGTAACCCTAGAGATTTTTCGTGCAGAAGATTTGTTTCGCTCGAGGGTCACGTCAATACAAAACTCAGTACAATGAAAAGTTTTGATTCAAAAATAGTTTCAGGTTTCGCGAAAATGGAGAGAGAATTTTTTTTTTCAATCGTGGCTAATCTAATCTAATCTAAGACCATTCGAGACAATTGTAGGCAATTGTATGGACATTTTTTATTCTTTGTCGATAGCGAGGTGTATCAGACATAACTATATGTAAGAACAGTGCACACTGACAATATATTGTTTGGAGCACGAAATGGACAGGGTGCGGCGTCACTATACTGCATTGAATTGTAAGATTTCAAACATTGGAATGAATTTAGAAACCAATCTTCCACATCTCGTTACTTTCTGCATCATCAATGAATGCCGACATTTTGGGCATGTTTTCAGTTTAAAATGACACGTTGACAACAAATAGATAGTTGAACGTCCAGTTACGACGTTATCCTTAATCTCTTGGCATTTTTAGGTTCAATAAAAAGCAAATGTCCGAAAAAGCTCCGGACCGCGGTGCTCCTGACTCGTATCCTTTCACCCTGCATGCATCGCGTTGACAACCGGATCGGTTAAGGTTGACGCGCTTATTTGAAATGATTAAATGTGAAAAGCAATTGCGTATGGCAAATAATCAAACAAAATCTTAAGCCTGTGACAACATTTAAATAATAATAAGTTTTGTTTGAATCAAAAATATATTTGTTTCAATCAATGAAATATTTTTGGGACCTATATTATTGTTTTAATAAAGTTGAAAGTATGACACAATCAGGTTCTTAAATTAAACTTTTTTCTCTTTTAAGTTTTCTATTTATAAAACTTTCCTTTAATTAATATACACAGAAATAAATATAATTTCGCTAAGGAATCACTAAATATTCGCTATCGATTAGTGCACAGTTGGGCTAATCGAAATAATATATTTCTACGAATCGTTGGTGATTGACGAAACTTGATAAAGCACAACAGCACGCCTGATACACGTTGTGTCGTTCCAATTTAGTTACACCATTTTATATCGAAAAAATGATGAAAAATAAATTTTAGTAATTGATTAGTAATCAAAGTCACCTAAAGAATTAAACAATATTCTTCCTAATTGACTTTAGCAAAATAAACTTGCAATTTTATACTCTTACCTTAGTGAAATGCTGAAATAATAATAGTTTGTTAGTTGAACTGCCAAGTACTAATTTAATTAGTAAAATTTTCACTAATTCAGTTGTAACGATTCTAGAACTTATGTAAGAGATCTTATATAAATGTCAGGTAGGGAATGGCGAGTGTCAATTTGACAACTCTGAAAGGGGCCATTGATTCGAAGGAATGGTAAATAAGCATCGGTGTGTAGGTATTATTTATGAGGATGTAATTTAATAAGCGAAAGATGAACGGAGAGATACAACTATACAACTGAAGTAACACGTGGCATGAAAGTAGCAGTTATTACCATTGGTTGGATGTGTATGACTGTAGCCAGGCCAACAGAAGCTTCGGCCATATGGCTGAACAGTGGCGCTCACGAGGTCGAGTCTTGGGGTGCGAAATGATATGGAAGTAATGGCGAGATGCCTTTATTGTACATAAATCCAGGAGATTGACTATCCGATAGTGAAGGAAGGTACCTAATCTCCTCGTACTCGCACCCAATTGATGACAGATTGATACAATTCCCGCGAGTGGAATTCCAAGTGACAGATTTTCTGCCAACTGTTGTCGCTCTGTATCTACGATTTGGCTGATCATTATGAAAATTTAAACGAATCAACATATACATTGATTCAATTCGTTACGTGCGTAACAGCTGTATGTTGTAAAATATAACTCAATTACTCTCTGTATTCCTGTACATTAAACTTCATTTTTAGAACTAAGTAAAATTGTCCAATTTTGTATGCAAAGGTAAGTGTGACTTTATCTTGAATCAACGTACTACATATTTGAATTCCAAAAATAATTTATCTTGTGAATATTATTTGCCATTAGGAAAACATGACAGATAGTTCGGGCATCGTCTTAAAAAGAGCCCTTATGGTTTTTATGTAGTTACATATCGGGTCATATAGGCGAATAAATTTCCGGTATGTCAGGCAGCTCGTTGAAAAAAGAACCGCTAGGCATTTTTTGACGTTATAACTTGTAATTCATATTTGTGATAAAAAAAAATACTCCTTTCTTTAAATTTAAAATCGATAATTTATTTTTTAAGGAGTATAATCAAATAATTATTTTAACTCTCACTTTATAAATATATTTGGGATCAAAAAATTACTGTTGGTAAGTTTAAATTTATTATCTTTTGCAAAAAATTGTTTAGGACCTACAGTCATTTTAAGTAAGCACATCAACGGTAATCAATCGGCTTGTCGACGTAACGGATTGAACACATTCGAACTGACCCGAACGTCGAGACCATTTTTGGAGTAACAAGCGAGTGTCAGTCAGTTTCATGTTTTAGAGGTTTTTAATTAAAACACAATTTTATGATTAGTTTAAACTGCTTGTAGATATTTTAAACATACATGGATAGTGACGTGCATTAAAAGAACATGGTGGATAGTGGTTTCAGTTTTTCTTCTAGATTTTCCAGGTCAAGATGCTTCGCTTTCGTAGTTGACACTTCGGCGATTTCAGTCTTGATAAAAACTTTCTGCAAATTTCGTGATATTTATACGGAAACAGGAATAACGAGATGTGCGATACATATAAAATAATTTCAGATTTGATGAATTTTGTATAACTTTGTATTGAACCCGCCAATAATAATGTTAGCCCTGAGTTATACAAAAATGCGAATATCTCCTAAGCTAGAACCGATCATTAGAGCAATATTACAAGCATGCCAATATTGAATCAAGCACAATAGAGAATTACGTCATATTTAGAAACTCTGATATGTAAAATAGGCCTGACTAAGCAATACCTCTACTACTTAAAGACTTTCTCAAGGCATGCAAAAACGTTTGCTTATTTGTCAAGCCGAGAAATATAATTATTTACAAGGTATGCTAGTAAGAGGTACTAGCATATTATAGCATACAATAAAATGAAGTCATATTACATGTGCAATTGATGTAATTATTTGAAAATTTAAAGTAATATATAAATATTATATAAGGTGAGGGACTTGTGTTTAAAAGAAGCTTCAGTTTATAACAGTAGAATGGCAGTGGCTTAATCGTAAGTACTTAATTCTTAAAAGCTACGTTGCTTTATGTTTTTAAAATGTATTCAATTAATAATTAGGTACTATTATTTTTGAATTAGAAAAGAATAGAAATTACAATACGACATCTACAAAAAAATAAGACTTTAATTGTTTCGACTTGACACATGAAGATGAAGAGCTTGCTACGTCGACTTGAGAAACGACGGAGGTTGGACCCAGCGTAAACCCCTTGGGCAAACCACGCTCTCCTTATCGATCTGCCCATGAGACTCTCTTCCGAGAGTAAAGTGGAGTAGAGGAGGTTAGAGTGGAGTTGAGTGGAGTTGAGTGGAGTGAGGTTGGTTTATATGGGTACGTGTAAGATAGACCTCAGCAGAGCGCCGCCTACTCGAGCGTAACTCCACAGTCGAAGCTGAGCCTATCAATATTTCCTACCAAAATCATTCGTGCCTCCTTCGTCTGCCGTCTATCGTCTCTTGAACGGCCAACCATTTCAACCCCCCAACCCTCACTAGCACTCTATCTCTCCTTTTCTTTCTTTCTTTCGTTACTTCGTATCATGACTATAACTACCATTTCTAGTGTAGCTGCAAACGCAAAAACACACACACGTACAAAAGAAATACTACATCTCACGAAAAACTTTTTGCGAAACAGGAGGGAATGTTTTTCTGCAAATTCAAAGCCTGGAAACTTGTAGGTAAGACAATTGCTGTTAACATCTAGTCTCGTTTTCTTTTTTTCTTAGCTAAACGTTTTTCTGATCTCCTCAAATCCACGACTTTCTGTAGTTACGAAAAAAAGTACTCATTTCACGTTAAAAGCGAGTTTAAGTGAATATAGAACTACAATACCTCTAATGTGAGATATCCTGATAAACGAAGATCACTGTATTGTTAAACAAAATCAGCTTAATCAGAGCAACAAGTCTATTTTATTGTATGAAACTCAAATTTAGATTGTGTGATACTAAAACTATAGAAAAGTAAACACACCTATAAAAAAGATAGAATGTAAGATACTAAGTACTAATAATACTAAGATATACTTAGATAAACTTAGATATAATACTTAGATACTAAGTACTAGAAAATTTTCATTTTCTTTTTAGTTTTTCAAAATGTTCACAACTGTATATTCCCAAAAGTGCTCTGCTGAAATAGAACTGATGAACCAGTGATTTACCGTTCATGAATGGAACGAAAACAGTTACTGAAATATACCAGTCATGCCACGTGCGAATGGAAACAAACTATATTGTGTACTAGTGTTTTTAATAGAAATATTTTGAATCTGGCTGCAATAAGCAGGGGTATATTTCCACTTGGGCTAGACTTTGAGCGAAGCGAAGCCTTGAAAGAAACAAGGGGTCTTTCTACGGTTAGACGAAATATAGTATATCCTATTTACATTTTGCAGCCCGACACTCATTTATTGTGTTCGAAATATAATAAAAGGCTTAGTACGAAAGTCATTAATGCTACGTGGTATACCTAACCAGCTGAAAGGACAACGCGTATGACTGTCTGCTGGTACTGAGTATAACCAGTAAACCTTAAACTTAATTCTTTACCAAATTTTCAAAAGCGTTCATAGGATTTTTTTAAAGCATTTATTAGAATGGGACTGAAGTGCCAAAAATGTCGAAAATTTGTCCTATTTTAGCAAGATCTTTTGTAGTAAATGAAACTCATGAAGACTTGTAAGAATACTAAAAATAAAAAACAAAAATTTTCTAGAACTTTTGTCTCAACAACATCTTTTAACGACAGGAGTGTTTTTTAATATATTAGAAAAATCGTAAAATTTGAGAAAAAGGTTAGTTTTCGATTGATAATTAAAGGGACTAAGCCGTTACTTTCCGTTTTAAAAGAAAAATATAAATCGCGAAAACATTGTTTTTTAAAAAACGAAAGTAGGGTTTAATGCTTTTTTCAAATATCATAGTCAAATGTCAATTTGACACGACAGGTTTTCCATCACGTCAATTTCTTATAATAATTGATAAACAAGGCATTGCACTTTAAAATCAAAAGCAGCGTTTTGTAGAAAACTAAATTTTCAATCCAACAACGTTCAAAAAAAATTTTTTTTTTAATTAAAAAACTCCTTGAAAAAAATGTCGAATTAGCTCCACTCTCCCCTACTCGAAACCGATTCCTCTTAGGTCAAAAATGCTTAAAGTTCAAAATATTGGTTTCCACCAAAAATAATTCAATAATAAAATATATAAGTAGAAGATCGAAATACCCTCTGCAAATCTCTCATAGGACAGGAAAATGTATTTTTGCGTGAATTATACAACCAAGTTTCTCGTAAGAAGATTCTTGGGTGAATGTGCACAAGTTCGATAACTATACATCTAGGATGTAGATAGGTAGGCCAGTATTCGCGGGGTTAGTTTTTCCAGGCGATCTGCTTTCCGGATTCAGATCAATACCCGCCATCTGGGCTTGGGTGGTCGGAGAAATGCCACAAGGAGGTAGAGGAGATGGAGCAAGTGTCGGTGGAGGAGTGGAACGTAAAATGTGCGAGAGGTGGAGGAGTTACTCGAACAACAAGCCTTCGTATCCTCAGCCTTACTTGACTGCAGTTCTATACTCATCAAATCTCGAACCAAATGGAAATATTCTGAATTTATTTATTTAATGCATATCTTTTTTTTAGCTACATACTAAACAAACTATTAGAGTTCTTAGAAACATTTAAATCGAAATATTTTCAATATTGACTTTAAAACATTCAGATTAGGATCAATTAAGGACTCAACATCTGCTTTGTTAAATTGCGCAGAGGGAGTGATTAGTTATCGTTGATAGAAAGAGGGACATCAAGATAAGTGCAGTGCGCCCGCTCTATCATCCCAGCCCTGTTGACCTTTAGTGGAGTCCTTCGGGAATCTCCGATTAATTCAAGTGTTTTTATGTTCCTGAGTCTTGGTACGATTGCGAAGGGCAGTACAGACATAGGGACCGAGTCCCGAGGGATAACATTACAGCGTATCAGCACCACACAAACTGCGAGGAGGAGCATGTCGAGTGTGAAAGGGAATGGAAGGAAACAGGTGCCATTGATCTGTTCACATATGTCTCGAGATTTAATCAGTCACTACTTAAGGCTTTATCTCTTGTTTATCTACCACTCGATTCGTCTCACTCCCCTTTCTGTAATAGCCCTTTGCGACCTGATAATGAAATTGAGTGTAATGTGTGTCGTATTCGTTGCCGGCATATCTACTAACTTGATTCGGGTGTAGCGTTAATGGAAACTCACGCAAATTAATGAGCTCCAAGATATATCAGTATGTCCTAAGTCAGCAGTAAGATCAAGACACTTTTTTTATTACGATCAAAATTTTGTTTTAAAAATTATAGGTGATCGTGAAATTGGCCAATTTTCCTTTCCATGCGGACGGTCGGTCACGTAATTAGATATTTTCTGTTAAAATCCAGTGAACAGCAACAAAAATCATTGAATGCGTTTTTTCTAATAATTTAATCACATATTTAACTTACCGATTGATGGACGAGACAGATGGCACGTTATCTTGTGAGCAGATACCTTCTGCAAGTAACCTGTCCCTAATTTCCCAGGCAAACATAGTTGGGTTATCCCTTTTGTAATTCGCGATTGCATCAACGACTGGTGGTGTGGCTACTTTTGGTTTTGAACCTCCTATGACGCCGGCTTTAAAGCTTCCTGTTTCGTAATACCTACAGAAAAAAATCATTAGAAATTATTCAACTTTTACATTCGTTTTCAGAAATAACGTAACAGTTTTTTAAACTTTTTTTTTTAATTTATAACAAAAGCTACGTATTTATATATAGAAAAGGGGACTAGATAAAAAGTGAATTTTCCATAATTTCTCTAGAGTCTAGAAAACACTTAGTATTTAATACTCTTCTTGGCTAAGTAAAAATAACGGGTTGGTGCCTGGTGGGTATCAAGTCTACTGCATCAACGCTCGGTTGTTGTAAGAGAACAACCCCCTCGTAGTATTCGGAACATTCGATCGTATCAGCAGATCCAATGTGAATGAATCCTTTGTGCCTAATTAGTTAAATAACGTCTTCTCTCGTGCTTAAATTCAATTATACAAACCCTACAATAATGGCTCGGTTGTGGTTTCGCATCCACTGCCTTGATGGATGTGGGTCTCCATGTACAGCACATTTGCAAGAGAGCGAGAGGGGGTGAGGGGGAGACACCAGTGTCTACCCAGCAATGTCTGAACACGTATTCATAATAATATATGAACATTTATAACAATTAAAATATCAGATTTATCAGTTTCCGTTTTTTTTAAATCTTTCATATGATCCCCAAAAATGATCAAAGTACTTAAATAGTTACGTAAAGCGAGTGGCAAAAGCCCTATGAGTATAATTCTTTATATTGTATATTTTTCTCTTTAGTTTGTTCTATTTTCTTCTTATTCACTTCTGAAGTAGCGTCAGTTTGTTGGATGTTTAAAAATCTTCGGAATTTCTTGAAAGCGCTAAACCCGTTCCACAGCGACAAGTTTGTTGGATGTGAATGATCCGCCCTCACTTTCCTCTATCAAGTAGGATTTAGCGTCTATTTATAACCGAGCGAAATTACTGAACTCCTCGAAACGTAATGCGTCTTTACGTGTCGGCGGCGCGTGACTGCGTAAACTGCTTGTTAACAGCATATTGTAGTGAAGCAACGCGCCCTGTCGCCTTTGCACGCCGTAGAGCACCCACCAGATGCAACAGGATTGCAACTGGTTGTAACTCTGTTCCTTGCAAATATTTTTAGAACTGCGACATATTTCCATGATACACTCACAAGCCTAAATCATTCAAAAAAGCATCGCGCAATGTACTAAAATTTCAAAGGTTTCAAATTAGTTCTCTTTTGAATAACAGTCCGCCCTCTCAATAGTGCTGCGATCGGTCTTGTAGGAGGATAACTTTTCTCGGAAAGGGGTACCACCAGCTGTAACGTTCTCAGTGGTGTACGAATTTGGGAAGCACTTTCTCATTAGTACCGCGCTGGCATTGAGGTGCTTGCTCAGGCTTGGTATTTAGTCCATGCATTTTCAAATGGCAACATTTCTCCCACAATTATGAATTGTTTGATCTCATATTTTAACCACATAATCTTAGTGGTAAACTACAATCCCTCAAAGAAGGATTTTTCGAAAAAAATTCTGGTTCTTGTTTTGATCTAATTAATTGAAAATTGTATTTATATTATGCGCCTGTTAAATAGCAAACCGGCAACATAAGTGTACCCATGGCGAACGGAATATAGGTTTGGCAAGTCCGAATCGAACGACGGGTGGCCGAGTGTGTTATTTTTTCGACGATACTTAAAACCCCGTAAACCCAGGATCGACCTCAGGATTTGATTGAGTGCTTGTCATGCCTCACGCAACCTACCTATTGTTAAAGATAAGCACCGGTTGAGAAAAAGAAAAATGATTAAAAGATTAAGGAATTTAATTTCAATATTCTGCATAAGTGCATTAGATAACGAGGAGACGGTTAAAAGAAGATAGAAGAACATCGGTTAATCCGTTAAATTTCTGTTGACAGTTTTCGTAACTTTTCCTCTCTTCTCAGATTTTACGACAAAAAATACTCAGAGAAAGAAGCTGCGTATTCTTGAATCGGAAAAGTGTGGGACTGCAATATATTTCATTTTCAAGATTACACTTAAAGGGTATGCAATTTGCAACCTTTTCTTCAACAATTCCTTTTCCAGAATTTTCAACCGAAAACTCAGCAATCATAGACATTGATAATTTTTCTATCTTTTTCGTGAATATTTCTTTTAAATTCCACTGCTTGCTTTGCAATGGTGTTGCTCAGGATTAACGCACTATTTTGTTTCTAAAAGATAGTTACATTTTTAACAGAAGAGATTAATTATTATAAACTAAAGGAGTGAAGCTCAAATGATGAATTGTTAACAACACAGTCCCACATTCAACCAAATAGTTGAATATTCAACCAAAAAGATGATACATTAACCAAGACGATTTGTTTATTACAGAAAAGACAAATTTCAAATAAAAATGGTTAGTTTCTATACTAATAAAAAGATAAATTTTCATCCAAAAATGGAATAGTTAAATTATTTTAAAGAAGATGATTTTCATCAAAACAAAAAAATTAATAATAGTTTTAAAAAACTATAAAAAAAGCTTTTATAGCAGATCGAACTAGAAAGTGAAAAATAATTTTTAAATAATAATATGTTGTCCCAACAGCAATAGATAGGCAACTAACTCGATAAAATCAATTATTTTTTACATAATTTAAAATAATTGTAAAGGGATGGAGAAAAAAATTCATCATATGAAAAGCGTGGGGGGTTTTGTTATATATTTTTGTACCGAGTCAAGTTTTATAAATAGCTACTAATGAAATATCTGTAACGATTGACGTTGAACACCCCACGCTTTTTATATGTTAATTAATTGATTTTATCGAGTTAGTTGCCTATCTATTGCTGTTATGACAACATGTTATTATTGAAGAATTATTATTTTTTACTTTTTAATTCAATCTGCTGTAAAAGCGTGTTTCTTAGCTTTTTATAACTTTCATTCATTTTTGCTAAGTGTGCAAAGTTTTAATTTAATCTGAAGTCTTAAATTGGATGAAAAGAACGCTAAAATATTCCGTTACATAGATAGATACATACAGATTAATTATCTTCAAAACGTTTGAATTTTCAAACTGAATTTATAACATTTTAACAAAAAAGTTAATTTTCTACCAAGTAGTTAAATTTTTTAATCGATAGTTTTAATTTAAGTACCTACAAATTTTATTCATTTTCAAGTCAAAAAGACGAATCTTCGCAAAACCGAATTTATTTCAACAAGAGTTTAACATTCAACAGAATAGTTGAATTTTCTAATAAAAAGATGAATATATTCAACAAAAAATAATTTCTTAACCAGCAAGAAATTCTCGTTTTTGGGGCTGTCTGGAAAGCGGACAGGAAGTGTCAGATAACCATCTCTCCTGCGACACGCGAGGAGTCAAACCGCGTTCGGCTTAACAGGGGTAACTGGCCGCGTATGTGGCTATGCTGAGAAAAGGTATGAAGGCAAGCCAAACGAAGGGAAAATCGGGAAACGAGAAGTTTCGTAGAGTCTACTGTTAAGGGTTTTGGCAGTTCTGGGTCAAAACTGAGTATATCCGACAGACTATATCTTCGGAGATCCCTGTATTATACCTATTAATTGTCAATTTATACTTTTTAGTTTAAAATTTTTGTATTTTGTTGAAAATGAATGTTTTTGGTAATTAATTGATCTTTTGGATTAAAAATTTAACTACTTGGTTTCATCATTACTTTAATTAACTTTTAAATAATTAATTAAGGCAAGTTTATTCATCATTTTAGTGTAATTTTCATTTCTTTTGTTAAAAATTTTTATTTTGTTAAAAATTCGTTTTATTTTTTATTGAATCACTTTCAGTTGAAAATACAACTACCGTTGAAAATGCATGTGTTTTGTTGAAAGTAGTTTTTTGTGGTATTAAGTGGATCTTCTTTGTTAAGAAATTCTTTTTTGTTGAATTTATTCATCTTTTTATATGAAAATTCATCTATTCGGTTAAATGTTGAATTTTTGTTAAAATAAGTTCGGTTTTGTGAAGATTCGTTTTTTTGGCTTGAAAATATATAAAATTTGTTGTTACTTAAAAGTAGAACAATTCACAGAAAAATGAAGATAATTCATCTTTTTGGTTTCATAGTTTTAACAATAGAACAATAGGAAGGTTGAGACAAATTCTGGGCTCGACCTTGGGTTTACGAGGTTGTAAGTATCATCGAAAAAATAACACACTCGACCACCCGTCGTTTCATTCGGACTGGCCAACCCTATATTCCATTCGCCATGGGCCACTCATGGTGACGGTTGGCTACGTCCCAGGCGTATAAAATGCATACAATTTTCAATTAATTATAATAAAACAAGAACCAGGCCATTTCTCGAGAAATCCCTCTTTGAGGGATTGTATTATACCGCTAAGATTATGTGGTTAAAATATGAGATCAAAAAATCCATAATTGTGGGAAAAAAGTTGTCATTTGTAAATGCATGGACTAAATATGAAGCCGGAGGAAGCTCCATAATAACTCGTTTAGGAGTAAAAGTGTAAAATCGCATAATCTTCGTACACCATTATTGAGAAAGTTGGATCCGCTTTTTGGGCGAGTAAGTGAAAGCGCAGGAGTGGGAGAGCCCGAGCTCTGACTGTAATTCAAAGGATAGCAAATAATTTTTTAGCAATAATGTTAAAAAATATAACCCTAATTTATCCCAGAGTTCACTTGCATACGATTGCGCTAAACTATGATTTACACACACGCGCGCATAATAAATCGTACTTCTCAAAATTATTCCTAATATATCAGGATTTGAATTTGAAGCCGATTGATTTTAAGAAGTTGTTTTTGCTGAAACCTTTATTTTTTTATACAAAACAAATTTAGAATAATCTGGAATTATTCAGATTGACTGCGGATGGATAACGAAATCATTTAATGTGACCTCGAATTAGGATCTGGTTGGGAGCGAAACCAAAATTTAATTTCACTTGTGAATTCAATCGGAATGAAAAACTATTTCATAGTGATATCGAATCATGTGGATATAAATATGGGATTCATTCAAATTCATTTGCATTCTTTATTCAGACAGTTTTAAACGGATTTAATCAAAATGCAGAAATTTCTATTAAAATACTAAAATGGTATAGAGCGTCAATAAATGTTACCACTCGGGATTAAAATAATAAAAATGTCACTAATTTAAATTAAGAAAGTATATAAACTTATATTATAACGTGAAGACGTCAGAAAAATTAACAAGTCACCAAATTTTAAAACAATTTCAGGCACTAGATTGAACTTCTGAAAGACATTTTTCCTCTCGCGACTATAAAAATAAGTAGACTCGAGTAAAACGCGACGTAGGACAATAAACAATTTATCTGTGTATTGTGCGAGGATAACAATACGAGAATGATATTCTATTCGTGGATTCTGGCCATCAAAGTGGCACGAGGCCTACGTTATGCCGCGGGGTGAAGAGCATAGGCGAAAAAACATGAAAACCGCATCGCGTAGTCTCATGCGCGCCAACCAGGACCTTCCTTCCGGTCTTCATAAACTCCAGATTTCGTCGGTTCTCTCGCCCGTACGTTTTCGTCCCCTTTCTGGCGTAGCCTTTAATTAAATCATCTCAAATCGAGAGTAGTCCTTCTACTTATCATTTTTTTTAAGCAAACGATGAAACTAAACTAACATTGGATCCTTTATCACGTTCATTTGTGAAATCT
>JAAAKG020000025.1:5134945-5188031 GCA_010014905.2 Druon quercuslanigerum
GTGATATTGTATGATATTGTATAATAATATATGATAATGCATTATACTGTATCATAATGTATTATATTGTAATTTAAGAATTTGAATCTGATTAAAATCAAAATTAAAATCTTATTTAAGGTTCAATAATCAATTTAATGTGCAGTATTCCTAAAAATAAAATCAAGAATTGAACGACCAAATTTAGATAATCACCATCAAATGTTCCTATTGCAATTGGAAACAAGATAAATCTTCCGAAAAAAGAAAAGAAATTTTTTTTTGACAACAATAAGAAAGAGGAAAGAAAAATGAGAAGGCAAGCTACTCATATAGCACCATTATCGAGGCAAAACAATAAATAAAAACTAAGTATTCGAGCAGACAGGAACAGCAACGAAACCGTGGTTTTGAAGGTCTGAGTTCGCAATAAAATGATATGAGGAAAACAAAATGCCCTCGTAGACGAATCGTAATAATTTTTGCAAGTATGGTTCGGTAGTTTTTCCCTCGCCTTCTGTTAACTACCGCTGATCATAATTAAATGGAATAATTAATGGAATAATGTTAGAAAATTGTAGTTTCTTCAAAAATTTTCCACTTTTTGTCTATTTTTTAATTAAAGTGAAGCAGATAATAATTTGAAGTTAAAAAATATAATTATTCAAACAATTTATTATTAATAATAATATTCAATTTGAATAATGCTAAAAGGTTGCCGTTTTTTCGGAAATTTTCTACTTTTGGTCCTAATGCTAGATAGTTGAGGTTTCTTTTACATTTTTTAACTTTTTACCCAATTTTTACCCAGAAAAGTAATGAAAAATTCAAGTTAACAAATATAGTTCTTCCAACAATTTATTACTTAAATAAGTGCTAAAACGATGCGGTTTTTTGTGAAATCTTAAACTTTTTCTCCACCTTTCACATAGTAAGGCTAGAAAGTTGTTTTTTTATGAAATCTTTTGCTTTGCTTTCAAATTTTAGTTATAAATAAATAGTAAGTGATTATTTTGAATATTGAGAAAAGGCAGGTGAGCCCCAGACCCCAGGTGTTCAACATCATGAACGATATATTCAGTGATTTTTTACTCGCCCCTACCTTTTGTAAAAATTTGCGACGTTTTAGTACCTGCCCCCCCCCCCATATAATGTAACACTAAAACTGACCTGCTTTCTATTATTAAATAAATAATATTAATGTAATTTTATATAATCCTCTATCAACAATGAATAATGTGTTTAAACTATTTCATACTAGTATGAGAATACTTTAAAATAAATTCTTTAGACATTTTTCTCGTTTTCTTGCTTAAATTTAAACTGATTTATTACAAAAAGTTTGCCATTATACTTTTGATTCGAAATTTATTTTTGTTTGGTTAAATTTTCTGATACTTGGTTGAAAATTTAATTTTTTTGTTAAATATGACGCTATTTTATAAAAAGGGACTCTTTTTGTCCAAAAATTCAACTACTCGATTTAACGTTGAAATACTCTGTTAAAGTTTTTTTTTCAATTATTTTCTAATTTAGTTCTATTTTTCGTCGATAATTAACTTTTTCTTGAAAATTTAATTATTTAATTCTTTTAATTAATCTCTTTTAGTTAAAGATTCATGTTTATTTTTAGTCAAAAAATAAACTTTTAAGTTAAAAATAGATTTTCTTTAGTTAAAGATTCATCTTCGTTTAAGACACACAAAAAAATTGTTTGGCTAAAAATTCAACTCTTTGTTTGAACTCTTTTCTTGAAAATTCATTTATTTATTTATGTAAGATGCATTATTTTATTAAATAATTTATCTCCATGTATGAAAGTTTAACAATTTAGCTAAAAATTCATTTTATTTTTTTATTGAAAATTAGTTTTCTTTCCTGAAAATATAAGTAGTCCATTTTTTGTTGAAAATTCATCTTTTCTGCTTGAAAATTCATGCATTTTATTAAAAATTGGTAGAAAATTAATCCTTTTTGTTAAAAAATGCAACTGCTTCGTTAAAAATTAATTTTAACTATTTTCAGTTTTTAAACCGAAAATGCAACCATCGCACTTTTTTCTAAAAATTACAAGATTTTACTTTCCAATTGTAATGCATAATAATGCGCAATATACTTGACTGAGTACTCACGCACTGCGGCCTGTTCGGATTCCATGGGGTTTAACGTTCAAATACTCTGTTAATGTTTTTTTTTTCAATTATTTTTTAATTTAAAGTTAAAAATTCAACTCTTTGTTTCAACACTTTTCTTCAAAATTTATTTATTTCTTTATTTAAGATGCATAATTTTAATTATAAATTTCATCTACATGCATGACAGTTGAACTATTTAGCTAAAAATTCATTTTATTTTTTTTTATTAAAAATTAGTTTTCTTTACTAAAAGTATAACTATTCCATTTTTTGATGAAAATTCATCTTTTCAATTTAAAAACTCATGTATTTTATTGAAAATTTGAAAAAAATAATCTTATTTGTTCAAAAATGCAACTGCTTGGTTAAAAATTAATTTTAACTAGATGAGGATTTAACCATTTTCTGAAAAATTCGTTTTTGTATTGGTAAATTCAACTGTTTTGATTAAAAATTTAAATATTTTTTTGGTTTAAATATTAAATATTACATGCTACGTTAAGAATTCTTTGTTGTGAAAATCCACTACTTAGTTTACAGTCTAAATATTTTGTTTAAATTTTTTATGGTAGAAGATTCAACTTTTTTTGTTAAATATTTAACTATTTTGTTTAAAATTCGTTTCATTTTTCGTAATGATTAATTTTTTTAACTGAAAATTCAACTATCGCACTTTTTTAATAAAAACTTACAGATTTTACTTTTCAATTGTAATGTATAATACTACGCAATATACTCGACTGAGTACTCACGCACTGCGGCTGGATCGGGTTCTATCGGGCCTAAAGTACAATGCAAAACATTTCTATATAAATATTTTTTATACGCTTAGGTTTTCGTAGATCCGGGCAGAAACCCTCATAGTTTTATACAGTTCTCCGTCCGTTGTACTCTTTTTCCCGAAAGGGGAAGGGAGGGGTAGGCAAAGAGGGAAAGTTGCAGAAGAGGAAATAGGGATGGGATCGTATAGTAAGTAGGAGGAGTGAAGAGAATTAGAGGAGGTAAGGTTATGGTAAGTATGGTGAGTGAGAAGAGGGGAAGTGATAGTAAAGGAAGGAAGTGGGGAAGAGGAAGTATGATCCGGAAAGTGATTGTAGGGAAAGTATTTTGAAAGTGAGGACATGCGAAGTAGGAGAGAGAATGAGAAGAAGAGAATGGAGTGCAAATATGGGTGAGCAGGGAAGTAAGAGGAGGATGAATGACTTACGAATGGTGGTGTGACAAAAAACTAGGTGTGAACGGGAGATAGATGAAATTAAATGATGGAAGTGTAAGGGGAGAGAAAGGGGTTAGGAGAGGGGATGCGGAAATAGGAGGAGGGGTCAAGACAGAATAGAAGAGAGGAGAGAAAGGGGAGTGACAGGAGAAGAGGAGAAATTTCATTGACCCAATTAGCGTCCTAATAGGTTGCCAAACCCTTTTTTGCAATCGCGTTTCGCCTACTTTGACTAATTTGTTATTAATATTGTGGCTCATCGAGAGAGATGATGATATATAATTTCTTTGGAATCTCATAAAATTTGAGTGCGCGCGCATTTGTAAAGTGGTTTCTGAATGTTGTTAGTTCGAAGAGCTAGAGGAAGATCGTTGCAATATTTTCTCTTGGTATTGCTGACCCCATGGACGGAAACAATTATTGCTCGACCACTTGAGACGTCTCTGGGTCACGCAAACTTCACTTGAAGCACTATCCCTTGACACGCACCAACCGCAGTGAAATTACTAAATATTCGACCAACATTTCGCAAATGAAGATTTTCTAAATGTTCAATTCAACTGCTAACAGCAAAAGTTACTTTCACTGATCAACCCCCTTAAGTGTTTTTCTTCTTTCCAAGCAATTCTAATCATACCTTTTTAAATTATAATTTGCCAATTTAGTTATTTTTTTAACTTCACTATTTTTCTATCAGTATGAATATAATTACATAGCTTCTCAGGAGAATTTTTAAAAATTTTAATAAAAAATTTTCCAGATTTTATGGTACTTGAAGAAATTTTTTGTAACAAACTTTTTCGATCACAATTTAGCAACCGTTTAGCGTGGGAATGGATCTTAAATAATTCCTATTTCGTTCATTATCTACTTCTGTACTCCCACTCTTTATTAATAACTTTTTCAATAAGTTTAATGCAAAAAAATTTGTTTGTAAATATATTATGTAACAAAAGTCATGCAGAATTTTACAGTGGTTCAGTAAAAAATTACGTAAGAAAAATGTACAATATTCGAAATTTTAACAAAATAGTTTATTTTTAACTGAAAAGATGTACTTCGTACCAAAAACACGGTATTTAAAAAAGGAAGCACGTTTTTAAGTAAAAAAAATAAATCTCTAACGAAATAGTTTAATTTTGAACTAAAAAGATCAATCATCAACTATTAAAAAATACAAATTTTAAACAAAATAAATGAATTGTCAACTAAAAAAGATAAATTTTCAAGTACAAGTTCTGAACTCAAATGCCGGAATGTTCAATTGGAATAGTTACATATTAAGTGATAAAAATGATAAGTTGAATCTTAATCCAAAAAGATTATTTTTTAACAGATTTTTATCAAAAAAGGCAAATTTGTAACGAAAAATGTAGTAGTTACATTTTTAGTAAATTAAAATTATTTGTAACCGATTAAAGCCGATTTTTAACAATTCAGTTACATTTGCAGCAGATGAATTAAAAAAAAATACATAAATTTCCACTCATAAAATATTTATTTTCAATCGAAAATGTAATACTTACATTGAAAATGAACCTTTTTTTTAAAATTCATATTCTCGGGTTGGCAATTCATATATTATAGAGAAAATCTTTTTTTTAAATTAAAAACTAATCCTTCTCAATTAAAGTTTAACTATCCCATTTTTTAATTTCTACCAAGAAGATTTATTTTAAACAAGAAAGTCGAACTTTCAACAAAATACTTGATTTTTAAATCAATAATTGAATTTTCATTAAGACAGAACATATAAACAAAAAATGTAATAGTAAAATTTTAATAAAAAAAAAATTAATTTTTAACTGATGAAAAAAAATTTTTACCAAATTAGTAATTAACTAGTTTGTTAAAAATTCGTTTTCATTAGTTCTAACTTATTTTTTTTACAAAAAATTTACTGGTTTTGTTAAAAATTTATTTTCTTTGTTAGAAATAATTTTCGTTATTTTTTAAATTCTGTTATAGACAATTGGTTTTTTTAAATAAAAAATTAATCCTCAATTAAAAATTAACCTACTCCATTTTCTATTAAAAATGGTTCTTTAAAAAAAAAAAAAAGATTTAAAGCAAACTGTTGAACTTTGGTCTAAAAAATATCAATTAAAAAAAAATGGAATAGCTTCATTTGCAATTGAAAATATTAATTTTCAACCAATTTAATTAATCAACTAAAGTGATAAATCTTCAACTGGAGTAGTTAAATTTTGAATAGAAAAGATAATTTTTAGAACCAAAATTATGTTCATTTATTAGGAAAATTGGAATACCTAAATAATACGAATAACTTTCAAATCTTTATATAAAATTTTTGGATATAAAAAAATTGGTTATGAAATATAAGATCACCTTCAAATTCAATTAAAATAAGGTATTTATTAATAAATGTACACATTATTATTTATTTCTCACCTTGAATAATACATTGCGTCATTTCTGATATGGATGTGTAATTTATAATATTTATTTATTTTATTTTTAATAATTGGTAATGATCCGCTGTTTAAATTGCTTTATGATGTTTTTGCATATATAATTAATGAAAAAATGTTTTGTTATTGGGTAAAAAAGTCAGGGACATTTAAAAAGTGATTATAACTTAAAAAATCTTATTGGAAACGAAAAAATGCTGTGCTTCTTAATTGTTTAATTACTTATAAAAAAAAGCTTGTCTCTAACAATTAGGTTTAAACTTATTATTCTTTATTTTAAAACATATAATCCTATACATTTGTTAAAAATTAGTTGGGGACAAAATTTCCTCATATTTAATCAATTTTATTTTTATAGGGACTAAAGTAAAAATAATTGAAAAAGGATATTATTGTAGAAAATACGTTTATTAAAATCTTGCAATTAAGAAAATAATTCTCTAAATATAAAAGTCTAACATTGTACGGACATGATACTGTAAACTTTTTTATTTTCACCCACATAAATGTTTTATTAATTAAAAAAAGCTGGAACTCAATATTTAAATAAAAATTTTTCAAAAGAATTCGAGTTCTGTGTTGTACGCAATTATCTAACGTGGTGTAGGCGCATGTTCTTGTCGATTTATTTTCCTATAATTAAAAAATTCCAAACGGAGTTAGATTTCCGCTTCATCATATAAATATCGGTGTATTTAAATTCAATATGCTTTCCCAGCCTGTGCCAACTCTTTTGCTTGTGTGCGCTATTGGAATTGTTGTTTTATATCCATGTGTGCGATGCGAAGCAAACTATTTTTCACAGAATGTTAACAATCTTGAAATTGTGTATGTGTACGACTGGTGGTTCATAAAAATTGTGTTGATGAAACATGTGATTAATGAAGCTTCCATTTCGCGTAAATAAAAATACTTCCTATTGATTAAACATTTTGTCAAAATAATTATAGAGAATATTCAAAAAATTATATAAAAAAATTATAAAAATAATTATATAAAAATTATATTATCTGAAAAATAGCTAAATAAAAAATACTAGATTGGTTGCATGCTGCATGAATGTGAAATTAAGTGGCTGTTTTTAGTTTGCTCATGTAGATTTTTGAAAATTTTATAATTCGCAATATTAAAATGAGGAATTTTTATTTCAAAAATTTATTTCATAATTAGAAACTTTAAATTGGAAATGATTCTTTGATAAGAGAGGCAGTGATATTCTAATGTTTAACGATATAAAAAAATGTTCGATACTCGTAAGCAAAAAAATTACTGGTACCGACAAATTTTAAACAAAATGTAGATTTTCAAATATTTTAAAATGAAATTTTAAAGCTTTTTACGGATTTTAAAGGTTTGAAGATAAAGAAATTCTTTTCTTAAGATGCCAAGGAAATTTTAAATAAATTTTTTTTTGAAAAATTAATTTAAAGAAAAAATTAAAAAATATTTACAATGATGTTCTCTAATTTTGAAAAGAACAATGTAAAAAATTTTAAAGCAAAGTTTCCTAATTTTTCGAGATTACAAAATTTTAGAAAAAATTTAAATAAGTCTATGAGATATTTAGAAAGTTTAAAAGGATTTAAAAATCATTTTATTTAAGACATAAGGTACTTTTTTTAAAGATCTCGAGCAAAAAATTTAGAGGGTTTTTAAGAATTTCAAAAGGTTTCAAGAGAATAAATAAATATTCTGAAGATTCCTGAAAATATTCGAAGTGATGCTGTATTTTTTAAATTTTATTTTGATAATATTACTTTAGAACATTATAAAACATTAAAAAATATTTAAAAAATTGTCAAACATGAATCCGGAATATTATACAAATATTTTATAAATAATTCAAGTCAGTTTAGAAGATTTTTAGAAATTGTTTTTCAAATTTGGTAAAATCCTGTAAAATAAAAAAAGTTCTTTGAAGTTTTTTAGACCCTTTTTCCAAATTTTTAAAATCTTCAAACATATTTATTTTATCTTTTAATAATATAACCTTTAAGCAGATAAACGAATATAATTGAAATATAAACAATGATTCGAAAATTTTATTTTCTATCAACAAATATATTTTGCTTCAAATTAGAATTTGTCAATTTTTTTTTTACTTCGGTTTGAAAAATCTTTTTTGATTGCAAATCAACAATTTTGTTTAAAATGTGTCTTTTTGGTTTGAAAATTCTTCTCTTTTGGTAGATACTTAGCCTTTATTAAAATCAAAATTGTAAATATTTGTCTTAAAATTATTCTCTTTTTTCACTGAGAAATCTACTATACATTCAAAAATTGTTTTTTTTAGGATGAATTAAACTTTTCTCGTTTTAAAATTATAAACTGATTTTCAGTTTCTTAATTGAATAATTACATTTTTCGTTGAAGTTTTAGCTGTTTTATTGGCAATGCAACTATTTAGTTAAAAGTTATACTACTTTTTCAAAAAATTTACTTAATTAGTTGAAGATTCATCATGTCAGTGTAAGATTTAACCATTTTGTTTAAAATTTATCTTTTTTGGCAAGAAGTTATCTTCTTGCTTGACGATTCTTTTTTTTTTGATTGATGATTCTACTATTTTGCTGAAATTTTTTTGCATGAATTGAACTATTGTCTACTTAAAATTAAAATCTTTTTAAATTGACATATTAACTAATACATTTTTTATTAGACTTAATATTTTTTGTTTTAAAATACAAGTGGTTAAATCCTGTTTTTTTATTGAGGGTTTAAAAATATTGTTAAATTAAGTATTTTTTGATCAATTCAACTGTTTTTTCTTTAAAGTAAAAATCTTTTTGAACTCAAAATTCAACTCTAGATTTTTTATTGAGAATGCATCTTTTTAGTTGAAAATGCAACTGCTTAGGTAAAAGTTGAAATACTTTGTTAAAAAGTCTTTCTTTTAATTAATATCCATAATTTTAGTTCAAAATTGGTCTATTTAGTTAAAAAAATATTTTTCTCGATAGAAAATGTATTCATTTGCTTGAGATTTTAACTATTTTGTTAAATATTAAATTCTTTATGGAATATTCATATAATCGATATGAAAATTTAAAATTTTTTTTGTAAAATTTTGTCTCTTTTGGAAAATATTTTAAGTTCTTTTAATTAAAAATACAAATGGTTGAAAATATTTGTTTTTTTGTTTCAGGATTTAACTACATAGTTGAATTTGTGTTTTTAATGCATTCAACTGTTTTGTATATAAAACAAAAATATTTTTGTATCAATATTTAACTACTATTAGGATAAAGATCAATAAGCAAATAGAAGTAAAAAAAAGTTATTCCAATATTTTAAAAGTTTTTTATTTCAATAAAGACCCTAGGGAAAATTTTTTCAAAAATTAAATTTTTTGAAGATTAAATCCAGGATTTGACTATTTTTTAAATCTGGCAGAAAATGAAAATCTTCCATAAAATCTCGTAAAAACCGTTCGAATTTCTTCGAATACAAAAAAGCCTAATTTCTTGTAAATTTCTCTAAAAAATCCAGTGAAACCCTTAAAATCTTTTCAATACCAATAATATCCTGAATACCTTTTTAAAATCCTTTGAAATTTTATGAAATTTCACATAATTCTTTGAAAAACCTTAAAAGTTTTGAATTTTTGATAAATTCCTTTGAAATTCCTGGAAATTGATAAAATCGCATTTTTAACAGAATAATAATAAAATAATTTGTTGGAAATTAGCTTTTATTAGTTCAAATTATGTTTTTTACTAAAAATTTAACGATGTTGTTAAAAATTCAACTGATTAGTTAAAAATTAATTTTCTTGTTGAAAATTTATATTCTCGGGTTAAAGATTCATTTGTTTGATAGAAAATTCGTTTTTAGATTAACATTAACTCCTTCTCAATTAAAATTCAGCTAGGTTATTTGATATTAAAAATGGATTTTTTTGTGAACAAAAATATTAATTTTCTACCAACGAAGACGATTTTACAATAAAATACTTAAATTTTCAACAAAAAAGTTGACTCTTCAACTGAGAAAAAAAAATTTCAAGCAGATAGTCAAGATCATTTAAATACCGATGATATCCGGAAAACATTTTTAAAATCCTTTGCAATTTTCTAAAATTGCACAAAATTCTTTTAAAAACTTAAACAATCTTGAATTTGCCTTAAACTCCTTAGAATCCTTTAAAACACAATAAGTTTTTTGAAATCCTTTGAAATCCCTTGAAATTAATAAACGCCATTAAATCTGGAGAAATCTCTTGTAAAAACCCCATAAAACATCTTTAAATGTATTATTATCTTGCAAACTTCTTTAAAAAATGATAATGTATTTCAAATCCACTAAAATTTTGTAAAGTCTCATAAAATTTGATAAAGCACCTCAAAATCCCTAGAAGCCTTTTTAAATACGAAGGAAGTTTCGAAACCCTTATAAATATTAAAAAAATTTTAAGATCTACTGAAATCTATTAAAAATTTTGAAATTCTGTTGAGATCCTCTAAAATCTATTCAAAATCTTTAAAATCCCTTATAATCTTATGGAAGCTTTTAGTTTCTTTTATAATCCTATAAATCCTTTAAATATTGTCAAATATTTTTAAATCATTTGAAATTAAGTAAATATCGTAAAAATACCGTGAAGAATTTGAAATATTTTTAATTTTTTGAAATCTTACGAATTTAATTAAGTTGTATAAACCTAAGAAATTCTTTGCGGTCTTGTAAAATTCGTAGGATTATTTTGAAATACACTATGTTTCTTAGAATTCTTCAAATATTTGAAATCCCTAAAAATGTTATGAAAATCCGTGAAACATCTTAAAACCTTTGATGTCTTTCGAAATTCCTTTAAAAACTTTTTAGCTTTGAAATCCTCAGAGAAACCATAACAAAATATTAAATTTTAGAAACTTCCTGGATTCTTTTAAAATACCCTTAAACCTTTCAAATCCTGAAAATGTCAAAATCCTTCCAGATTTTGTAAATTTTCTTTTTGTAAACTTTTTTTTGTAAATTTTTAACTAAAGGAACATATGTTTCACAGTTCAGAAAAATTTTTTTTTATTTGATGCAATCTTTTGAAAATTACCTTCGAATTCTCAAAAATTGTCAAAAAGTTTCTTTAAAATGCAGTCTTTGCCGAACAAGCATGGATATTTAGCATTTCTTTTACTCGACTGCTGTTTCAATTGATCTTAAAATTTAAAAAAAAATTTGACGAATGAAAAAATAGCGGCAGCTTTTATAAAATTCCTAATAATAGATTTTTTCAAAAACACAATGCCTAAACATTTTTTTAGAAACAGTTGGCCTTTGGTACTACATATCTCGCGGTTTTTACTAATTATCATTACAACATTCTTTGTTTGAAAAATCGAGTTTTTGCATTTTTCCACAGAAAAAAAGAAAGCCCTTTCGTAATATTTTACACCGGTTGCAATAAAATATAAAAAATCACATTTGAATAAAAAAATTGCTTTCGGACTTAAAAATGGTTAAGTGCCCATAAAATCAACAAATGTATTTCTAATATAAGTAAAAACTGTCTAATAACTATAAGAAAAAAATGGGACATTCCATAAATTCTTCTTTATTTTTTTTAATGAATTTTAAAAAGATGAATTTCAGAAAACCTCAACTTTTTATTTATATAAATATTTTTCGATGTATTTTCTAATATAAAAAAGGTACTCTATCATTTTTATGCTGGCTAACCTATTTTTGAGGCCGGGATTTTTAAAAAATATAATTTTTAATTTTATTGTGTAAACGATGTAAGCTATCACAAAAGAGTAAGAGGTATATTTTTTCTAAAATTTTTTAGAATGTTTCAACTTTTGTCTAAAATTTTTTTCATCTTTTGTTGTTTCCGTGAAAAATAAAAAAATTAGATTTTTCTAAAATAAATTGTTTTCAATGTGAAGCAGTGGTTTATTAAGAATTAAATTTATAAACTGTGTGTATTTTGTTAGCAACAAATACTTTTTTTATTAAACTGCGAAACTGTCTGATTTGAAATAGAATTTGGCAACTTTGAAATACTCTAAAGTCAGATGAACCTTTTTGAAATCTTTGAATATATATCTAAAATCCATTGGATTGTTTTTGTAGTGCATTAAATATTTAGAAAACACAAAAATTGTTAGTTGCATTAAAGGAAAAATTCATAAATAAGCAAGATCAGTATAATTTTTTTTTAAACTAGTAAAAAAATAGTGGCTTGGTTACAAAATTGTCTATGATTGTCAATAGTAATATAAAATTATAAAAATATAATTTGATACAAAACTTAGACGCCATGATTTTCTTTGATTATATAAAACTTTTATTCTTTCTGAATGAAAACCAAAAAATAATTTTTTAATGAGAAAAATAACTTCTCAAGGATTTTTATAATGATCATGCTTTATTTTGTTATAGTTTGGTCCGCAAATTTGCTTCCTTATCTATACTTCTATGCTTATTAAAAAACTCTTATCAAATTAAAAAGCTTCCTCAATGACCTATCATTATGCGATAAGAAAATAACAAAAGATTCGAAAAATGACGAAAAAAGGAAAAATATATTTGATATAAGTGAATGTAGACAATTACCCCCTAGGGTAGAAAAACATCAATATAAACTTCAATACAAATATTGAATTGGCTCATCCCACTGTCTGTAAGTAGATCAAGTCCGTCCTTTACAGACTCGGTCTAAACAAGCATGAAATCGAGAGCTTTTCACTTGACAGAAACTGTTTTCCAATACTTTCTTCCTGGAAATTCACATTTTCGTTACACAATTCTGTTTTTGCTTCTAATAAATTATCAATCAATACAGGAACAAGACATTTTAATTTTTTTTCACAAAATAGGTCAAACAGGGCAGCTGCAAGACTTTCTTTTCCAAATTTCTTGACATTTGCCTGATTTTTCTATGATTAATTTTTTTAATTTAATTTAATTTTAAAAAGTGAAAAAGTGATTGAAGGCTACTAATTTTAAACTTTAAAATTGACAAAAAGTGGCAAATTTATATTAAAAATGTTCTTTGGCGTTAAAAAAAGTTAAGAAAGAATTTAAAAGAATTCAATTAAATTGGAAAAAGTTGAAAAATCTAAAAAAATGGAGTGATTTGTATAGAAATTGAATGAATTCAAAAGGATTACAGGAAGATAAGAAGAATTCGATAAAATTTCCAAAAATTCAAGTTAAAAAAATCCAGTGTATTGAAAATAATTTAAAAATATGAAACAAGTATTTGAAGTCAGTAATTTAGAAATGAGTTTCCAAAAATTTGAGGCTGTTTGAAAGAATTTAATGCAATTCTTAAGAATTCCAGATATTTTAAAAAACTTTAAGATAATTGAAACAAAAACTAAAAAAATCCCCATTGAATTAATTAAATTTAAAGGAATTTAGGTGAATTCAACAAATTCTAGAAACTTCAAAAGAATTCAGTTTTAGAATTTAATAAGATTCCAAATTTTTAAAGATTACAAAAAATTAGGATAAATTTATTACAATTTAGGTAAAACGCTAAATAAATTCTAAAGATTTTAAAAAAATATTAGCAAATATTTTCAAATCTTTGAAGCGTTAAGAGTTCCCTCATTTCTTGTGAACAAATGTTTTGAAATCCATAAAAATATTTTATAATCTCGTAAAAACTACGAAATCTAAAAATGTTTAAAAACGTGGAATATTTATTAACATACTTTGAGAGATTTTAAAAACTCTTGAAAGCATTAAAATCCTTGAAAATCTCATAAAATCATTTCATATCTTTAAAAATTCAATAAACTTCTTTAAAATAATAAAAATCCATTGAAATTTTTTAATTCTTTCGAAAATGCCTTTGAATTTTGTATCTACCCTAAAATATTCATAATTCTTTCAAGTCATTTAATATCCTTTGAAATTGTTTAAAGTTCTTAAAAATTTCTTGCTATACAAATTTTTAATTCTTCAAAACCAGTGTGCATGAGAAAAATCAATTTAAGATTTCTTTTTAACCTTTAAAACTTCCCCAAAATGTATTACATTTTTTTTTCCAATCTTTCGAAAATTCCTGAAACTTTTTTTAAGCTCTTGAAAATGCCCGAGAATCTTTTAAAATACCCTAAAATAATTTAAATATTTTAAAATCCCAGTAAAATTTCTGAAAAAATCCTTTTGATCTTTTAAAATACGCTACAATATTTCTAATTTTTTTAAATCTTTTGAAATCACTTTTTTTTATAAAGATAAGAGCTTTTGAAAAAGCCTTGGAATTTTTGAAAATAGACTAAAATATTTCAAAGCCTCTGGAATCTTTTCAACTTTTCAAGCTATTTAAAATTTGTTAGAATTTTATAAAATACCTTATGATATTTTAATCTACTGAAATCTTTGATAAAATTCAAATTCCTTGAAACTTTGCAAGCTCTTGAAAATTTCTTAGAATTTTTGAAAATACCCAGAAATATTTGAAATCTTTTAAAATATTTTTAAATTTCTTAAAAAATTTTAAATCTCTTGAAAATTCATTGGAATATTTTTAGTTTCCTTGAAACATTTTAAAGCTCTTGAAACTAATTTCTTTTTACAATCTCTTTAAATTATTGACATCTATTAAAAATGTCTTGGAATATTTTAAAATGCCGTGGAAGATTTAAAAAGAATTTCAAAAAATTATTACTCGCTATTATTAAAGAGGAACTTACAGCGTGTTCTTTTCAATTAAATTTGATTGCCAACTATTTAAACAATGTAATTACTGTTTAAATGCAGCTTTTTAGAGAAAAAGCTAGGGAAAAGTTCTTTTTCTTCTATTTTTCAATAAGTTCTACTACTTTATCCTAATCCTTAGATTTCTAAACCTACTGCTAAGTGTTGAAATAATTTTTATTTATTAAAAAAAATTAGTGTTTTATAATATTAAAAATGATTGGTATTTTCTGAATGCTATGGCGCAATTAATAAATGTGAACATCTACTTTAAAAATATTCTTTATTTTTAATTGTCCTTGTATATGCGAAAATCTGGTTTTGAAGTAATCGTGAAATGTGGTTATTACTTTGAAATAAAAATTCTGTATTTATTATTTAGGCATTATAATGTAGAAAATGCGACTAATTTGTAATATTAAAAGATAATAATATTTTTTAACAAATAAAAACTGCTTTAACAATTATCAGTTGGTTATAAAATCTAAGAATTAAAAAATTGAAATAATAGCAAAAAAACGTTCCTCTACCCTTTTTCTCTCAAAAATTGCATTTTTTGTATTTATAAATTGCAAATCGTGTATTTTACGGCACACTCTAACCTCGTCGCTATCGTAGCACTTAAAGTTTCCGTACAAAAAATCCGCTGAATGGTTTGACATTCCCGGTGCTCTTCAATAATAGAAAGATTCTTGAAATCGCTTAGTTTTTATAGAGTATTATTATTTAAAAATGTTTCAATATTAGGTAATAAAAAAATTAAAAAATTGCTAAACAAATTATTTGTTGAAAGAATATTTTCGACTATTTTCAATAATTTTACGTTTTTTAAGTTACATTGCGAGAAATTTTGATGAAAAGAACACGATGATTAGGAAATTTCTTTGAAATTATTATTGTTAAAATTACAACAAATATAATAAACAAATGCATTGGTCAGGAATTTTTCGACGGAAATTTTTTTTGATATTTTTTTAAAATAAGGAACTTTATGATAGTTTTAGCAAAATTCATCATTTTTTGACTAATTTTATGATTTTTTTAAAAAGGTATTTAATAAAGAAATGCATTATTCGGACATTTATCGGTCGTAAATTTCTTTTTTTTCAATGCCAGTCCTTTCAATTGGGAACTTCATGACAATTTAAGTAACTTTTATAATTAGTTGATCAATTTAATGATTTTTTATAACAAATATGATGAAAATGCATTAGTCAGGCATTTATTCACCTACAAATTCGATGTTAACTTTTTTAAAAACATTTTTAATAAACAAATGCATTATTGGGGCATTTGTCAAAGGAAATTTTTTTTCACGATTGCAGGCTTTTTCAGTGGTATCTTCATATGAAATTCAGCAACAGTGGACGGAAAAATTCCATACTTTCCCGTCACATTTTCTCAAACCTTGAAAAATTATTCTAAAAACTCAAAAAAGTGATTTTTCCGCATCCATTTTTCATGGAAAACTTCAAGTCAAAACCGGCACCTGTTCAAAAAAAAACTAAAAAAAACTAGGGAATTTATTATTTCGGATTTGGAATAAACTTGGGGGATCGTTGCCCTCCAGCAATGAAAAAAATCTTGCCATGCATTTTTGGACCACCCTATTGTATAAATTAAAAATAAAAGTATTTTGTAGAAAATTGATGTATTTTTTAAGTCATCTTTTTTGGTAGAGAAGTATTTTTTCTTGTTGCTTGCAACTTACAATTATATTGTTAATTGTAATTGTGTTACAATTATTGTTTGCTGTAAAGAATTATAAACAAAAACTTTTGAAGTTTATTAAATAAATCATGTCATTATTGAAAAAACCTTAAATTGCGATATTCTGTGGAAATAAAATTCTTCAAATAAACAAAAATTATTTTAAAAATAAATAATAATTAAACAATGCATAAAATCTGTTTATTTATTGTCGAATGTGAATCTATAGAAATAGAAGAAAAAAGTTATAATTGAGAGCAATATGCCGAACAGTCCTTATTACATTTGAATGGGGTAGTTTTTGAAACACAATGAAAGAGTCTCAGGGGGTTAAAATTAAAAATTAATGATGGATTTCTGTTGCTTGAAGAGTTTTTATGAAATTATGAAAGCACATCCTATTTTTATAATACATTTTCAAGTTTTGCACGGAATTTGCAAAAATGTTTTTTTTTAAAGTTAGATTTAGGAAAAAATAATTTATTTAATCAATCAGTAAACACATGTGTATAAGAAATAAACTTTTGATGTTCATTAAATAAATCATGTCATTATTGAAAAATAAAAACTTTAAATTGCGATATTATGTGGAAATAAAATTGTTCAAATAAACAAAAATTATTTTAAAAATAAATAATAATTAAACAATGCATAAAATTGTTTTATTTATTGTTGCATAGGGATCTATAGAAAAAGAAGAAATAAAAAAAAATTGAGAACAATATTCCGAACAATCCTTATTACATTTGAATGGGGTAGTTTTTGAAGCACAATGAAAGGGACTCAGGGGGTTGAAATAAAAAATTAATTATGGATTCCTATTGCTTGAAGAGTTTTCACGAAATCATAAAAGCACATCCTATTTTTATGATACATTTTGAAGTTTTGCACGGAATTTACAAAAATGTTTTTTTTTCTTAAAAAGTTAGATTTAGGAAAAAATAATTTGTTTAAACAATCAGTAAACACATGTGTACAAAAAATAAACTTTTGAAGTTCATTTAATAAATAATGTCATTATTAAAAAAAAAACTTAAATTGTGATATTCTGTGGAAATAACATTGCTCAAATAAACAAAAATTACTTTAAAAATAAATATTAATTAAAAGATTCATAAAATCTTTTTATTTATTGTTGAATAGGGATTTATAAAAAAATAAAAAAAAATTGAGAGCAGTATTCCGAACAATCCTTATTACATTTGAATGGGGTAGTTTTTGAAGCACAATGAAAGGGACTCAGGGGGTTGAAATTAAAAATTAATGTTGGATTCCTATTGCTTGAAGAGTTTTCATGGAATTATAAAAGCACACCCTATTTTTATAATATATATTTAAGTTGTGAACGGAATTTACTAAAATGTTTTCTTTTTCGTTAAAGAGTTAGACAATAATTAATTTAAACGATCAGAAAACAATTTAAATAAGAAGCACACTCACGAAGTTTCTTACATGGATCATAGTATTATTAAAAAAAAGACTTAAGTAGCGACATTCTATAGAAATGAAATTGCTCAAATAAACAAAAATTCTTTTTAAAAGTGAAAATTAATTAACAAATACATACAATCTTGCAATTTATATATTTAAAAAGCTCCATGAAAAAAGTAATAATTAAGAACAACATTCCAAAAAATCCGTATTGCACTTGGATTAATGATGGATTCGTATTTCTTGAATTCAGAATTTACAAAAATGTTGTTATTCTCTATATGTTATTCGTATAAAATAAACAAGTTTTTCTTTTTTTCGAAATCTATTAAGGGGAAAGGGATGCCAATTAAAAGAATCAAAACTTTTGTTTTTTTGGGCCATCCTAATCGCACACAGAACAGCGAGTTCGTGAATTTTGGCGGTGATTGGTATCCGGGAATTTTAATGAATGGAAATCCGGCTTATATAGAACGCATAGGGAAAATCAATCATTGAAATTCGAAAACTATTCTGGCTTGCAGGACATGAGCCGGTAATTAAACGAATTGAACAAGTAATTATAGAACGTGCCTCAAGTTCACGCTAATTACGTAAAGAGATTTTTGTAATGAGACTTCGTTGCGCACATGCATTCGCACAACGAGCATTCGCGCGTATTTCAAATCAATGTGCCAACCAATAAAAGTAAAAACGTAAGCTAGCGCGGCACTTTTCAATAGAAAATTATTCTCTTTCATTCCTTTCACATATTGAAGCAGAGGGTTGGGTGGCTGGATGGCATTTTCGCGACAAGGGTGGGAATTTTTTGTTTCGTTAGTCTTGTTTTTCTGATCGATCCCAGTAATGAGGAACGCGAGATCGATGTCTCTTTAAGTACACAAATATTCAGCTCACCTCCTTTATTCGACTATTACACATTGAAAAAAAAGATTAGTTGGGACAAGTAATTAAATTGTTCAGACAATTATTTTAGTCGGTAAATAATGGTACTGCTATTTAGTTAGTTGTGAGAACTTTTTTTGTGAATTGCGGCACAAGGAGTTGCCTTTACTATTTTGTAATTGTTACAGGGAATTATTAAAACAGCGGTCACTATATTGACGAAATTTTAATTTTAAGTATTCTAATGGGCACGTAGGCATATTTTTTTTGGGACTAAGCAAATAAAAAAATTACGCCACCTACTTTAAATTTTTAGACAGCGCAATTAGTAGCACCGATGACTAATTTATTAGTAACCCTGCCTAATGAAACTTTACTGGAGTCAGGGGCGCCTGAACAGCTTCCAATTGGAATGCATAATATTGCGCAATATACTGGACTGAGTACTCGCGGACTGCGGCCTTTCTGAGGCGAGAGTCGTAACCGACCTGGATTGTACTACATATTTTACTGATAAAACGTAGTAGCTCCAACTATTCTTTTTCTCAGTGAAGATATTTTCCGTTGAAATAAAATCAGATAAATATATCTGCAATTTAGAAGTATAGTTTCCAAATAGAGATAAAAACGCGTTAAATTTAAAATTGCATTATCACAGTTGTAATGAACTTGTCCGCAGCTTAATTGAAACGGCACGCGAAATAAAAGAGAGAAACGAGAAAGAGGGATTATGCTGCATCTGGGAATGTGTGTGTGTCAGTTTGAAAATGTCTAGAAAACAAATTGTCAGAAAAAAGAGAAAAATTACACATTCCTTCATTATATGGGTCATTTTTGTATAAATAATATGCATTTTTAACAAAAAAAGATCAAATTACTTTTAAAAGAGATGAATTTAAAAATAAAAAGGACAAATTTTTAACAAGAGTTGAAATTTTAACCAAAAACATTAATTTTCTACCAAAAAATACAGATTTACAACTGAAATGTATAAATTGAATTTTAGCAAAAACAGAATAGTTGAATTTCTATTACAAAGAAATAGTTTTCAATAGAAAAAACCACAAATTTTATACAAAAAATTAGCATTTTCAACCGGAAAAGTTGATATTTCAACCAAAAAATGTTTGACTTTGAAATAAAAAACAGTTGACTTCAAATAATAAATAACAGTTTTTAACAAAATTCTTGAATCGTCAACTAAAATAGATAAATTTTCAACAAAACAGCTGAATTATTAATAAAAAAATCTATTTTCTAGCAAAAAGATGAATTTTCAACGAAGTACTTAATTTCTCAACAAGATAATTACATTTTCAAACATGAGGATTATTTTTTCATTAAAAAAATACGAATTTTTTAACACGATTAGTAGATGTTCAATTTCAAGATTAATTGTTTACCAAAAAAGACAAATTTTCTAAAAAAAGACAATTTACAAAAAATATACATAATTTTTTATCAAGATAGTTAAATTTTTAACCAAAATGATTAAAATTTGTCAGAATAAGACGAATGTTTCAAGAAATTACATGAGTTTTTACAGAAAATAACAATTTTTTTTAAAGTACTGAAATTTTAACCCAAACAGATTTTTTAGTCAATAATAAAGAAAATTTACGATAAAAATTTTCGATTTCCAAGCCATAAAGACGATCTTTCTACAAAAAAAAATGAATTTTGAACTAAAAATAATTTACTAAAAAATACAGATTTAGGACATAAATAATAAACTTTCAACCAAATAGTTGAATTGTTTATTTAAAAATATAAATTCCCCAACAATTTAACAGTTCAATTTTCATTGAAAAAAAGTTTTTTATCTTAAAAAACACAAATTTTCTACAAAATACTTGAATTTTTAAGCGGAAAATATGATTTTTCGAATAAAAAGTAGAATTTTTAACCAAATACTTAAATGTTCATTTAAAGCAAACAAGTATTAAATAAATAAATATAAATTAATTTATAAACGTGAATTTTAAATAAGAAATTTAATAGTACTAAACAGTTGCAATAAAAAAAAAAATTTCTCTTAAAAAGGACAAAAAAACATACATCTGTAACAAGATAGTTTCATTTTCAAACAAAGGATTAATTTGTTTGACCAAAAAGAGGATTTTTGACAAAATAAACAAATATTTAATCAGATAATTTCATTTTATACTAGGAAGATTAATTTTCTACAAAGGGAGATGAAAGTTTTATGAAAATACATCAATTTTCTACTAAAAATTAATTATTTAACAAAATAATGAAATTTTTAAATTTTAAATTAGAAACAAGAATTTTTGAATTAACAAATCGAATTTTAACTTAAATTTCGAATCTTTTATGAAAAATTAGGATATAATAATGTTTTGAAATTTTCTACTATATCCTTAAAGTTTTTACAAAATTATTGAATTTTTGGGGCGAAAACGCGATTTTGCTAGAAAACAAGTAAATTTTTAAAAAAGTTTATTTTTAACTGGAACAGATTTATTTTTTAATCAAGCAAAATGTGTATTTGGAAAGATTGCAATAATATCCAAAGAAATCATTACATTGTCATCCGTAACCGTTTTTTGAATGATAATTTTCTGAAATTCACAGCTATTTTTAATATTATATTTTGAAGTAGTTGTATTTGAGAATCAAATCTTATATCTTTTTATCAAAGTCCTTTCTTTCTCCAATTGTCAAGCATTTGGAAAGTGTATCTTTTTATTTTATTAACAAATTTTTTTAACAAGTCCAAATTATCATTATTAAAAAGTAATCTTCCATATCTCTAAAATAAATTATGCAAATTATAACAGATTTGTTTTTAAGAAAATCTTTAGTTATCATGAAACCTTTAAAAACATAATCAATATTACTAAATTGAAAACACTTTTTATCAAAAAAGCTCTTTGACAAGTGTAGCACTTTGTTTCGGAAATCTTGCTGATATAATATCGGAATTTTGCTTAGAGTTGATTCAACATCTTTGATTATTTTCATTAATTGTTTAAACTTACTTTTTACCACAAGGTCACTATAACCTTTACATAATCTGGAAATATCTGTAACTGATTTAGAAATTACAATATCTGAAAGTTTGTTCTCATGTATTTATAATTTTTTTTAAAATTTTGATTAAGGAAAATCTGATGTTTCAATAGATCATAGTTTAAGTAGAGCGAGAAAGAAAGAATTCATGGAAATGCTTGATATAAAAAAATAAAAGGAGTTATCTAATGTTTTAAAAAATGATTCAGATAAATTAAACAGAAGTGATGCTAATATGATTATTAATCATTAACAGTGAAGTTCCATGAATCTTCATTTTCTTTTACTTTCTCTATTTCTGATTTAGTTAGTTGTTTTCTCGTTTTTATTTTCTCTTTTTTATTTTTGTCCACACATTCTGTTTTATGTAATTTTTCTATTTTTTCCAAAGGACGATCCATTTTTTAAATTACAATAGGAACACCTTATGGTGTTTTCTAAATTTGGACATTGGATTCTTGATTTTGTGACATGCGACCAGTCAGTGACACCCTGAATTACTCTCTTTATTTATTTAAAACTCTTGTTGAAATCAAAATGTAAATAAAGGCTTCGTAAAAATTAGCATTTTTGAATATTAAATTGTAAATAAATGTATCCGGGGAATCATTTTCAAAGCAGTGTGTTACAGGTGTCGCTAACGCTTCCATTCATATGAAGCACACAAAACATCAATAATTATTAATAAGCAATTCAGACATTGTTGCTATCATGCTTTTAATATAAAAAAACAACTACTTTACTTCTACTTTCAAAAAAAAAAAAAAAAATAGTGTTTGACGCGTCTCCAAGAGCGAAAAGCTAAATATTGAACTATTGAACGCTAATAGTGTCACTAACTTGGGTCTTCAGCTCACTAAAATTTAAATACCTTAATTAGAAAAAAATATTATCCGATCGAGATACATCTTGTTGAGCATCATTATCTCATGAATTTTCGAAAAAAAATTCCATCCCAGATAATGTAAGGACCACCCTAGTGGCACTGTATCTTTTCCACTCGAAATTTTACCCTGGTGCCCGAAATTTAATTTCACTTATCACGAACCCTATCTGCAAACCCAATCCTGATACAGTCTACAATGTACATATATGTCACAGTAGAGGTTGATTTTCGTCTATATAATAGAAGTGACAGAGATCGCGAGAACGATACCACAGAAAATTCATAACAAGTTAGGCATCACGAGCATCAGTTCTCGCTTCTAGCATGAAGAGCCGGGGGTAGTACCATCCGGAAACTCCGGAAGGAAACCGCAAGGTTGGCAAGCGTGAGATAAGCATCGAGCACGTCGCTGGAAAGTTATTAGTAGTTCTCGATTCACAAATGGTGTAGGGCGAATTTTAAAGTGAGTCGGATGGCAGCGCCGAGATGGCAGCAGCGGTAGCAAATAGAGCAGTGACTAGGGGTAGTTATGGTGGTAGCGAGACTTACGATGGCGTTCTCTCTCAATGGTGTGGACCCATTGTTTGATGGACACAAAACAGCCCAGTCGCGTACAAAGTGGCTGCGTTGCGTTCGCTTCGGGTACGCAGGAGCCAAACAGAGCGAGGGAGAGGGGTGGGGGTGATGGTACTGGTTTTAGGCCTGAGTAAAGGGCAGGGGATGAAGGGGCTTGCGAGAGAACCACAGTGGTATCAGAGGGTGGGTATTGTCTACAGAGCTAATCAAAACCACCCCTTTCAGGGAAACACTATATCTATAGCTAGGCTTCTGTGCTTCCCTGTATATAGTCGTATACACGTGGATCTTGCCAAAGCTATGTAGAGACTTATGTGTACATAAACATATGTGTAAATAGCGAAATACACGGATTCAGGAGGCTCGCGAATCCAGGGAGAAAGCCCTCTTTTTAATAGTTTTTCTCTTTCAGGGAATGTCATTTTCAAGAGAAAGGAAGAGATAATGTCAGCGCGATAGGAAATGCACTGTGGCTTTCACAAGAGATGTATGTACCCTTTTAAGGGATCTGTTGTTGATGACTTTCCAGCATAACTGGATTAACATGGAAACACATTTTCCAAGGGTAAATTCTCTCTGTTTAATAAAATATTATCACGAAATTACATGGTAACATGAGCCTCGAACAGTTTGTGCTTATGAATGTTGCAATATTTTTATATATCGTGTGTACTTTTTTAAGGGATGTGTTGATGATGATCTTTCAACATAGCAAGAAGAATACATAAACACATTTTTCAACGGGAAATTCTCTCTATTTATTATACTATTATCGAAATATTGTATGGTACCAATACGAACCTACATAATTTTTTAAAATGGGTACATGTATGTTTTAATGTTTTTTAATATCATAAAGTGTTTTTAATGGATATGTGAATGTATTATCCATTATTTCTTAAGAGCCTTAACTTTATAGACCTATTAGTTTTAAAAGAGATGTATGTACTATATTAAGGGGTTTGTTGTTAATTACCATAATAATATGAATGTGTGAATACCTTTTCCAATAGGAAATTATCTCTATTTAATATAATATTATTACGATATTGTATGGTAAAAAAATGATCCTAGATCAATTTGTAAAGTGTATTCATGAATGTTTTAATGTTTTTGAATGTCGTAGAATGTCTCAAATTTGTAGGCCTATTACTATCAGAGGGGATGTTTGTACCCTTTTAAGGGATTTGTTGTTGATGACTTTCCAGCATAACAAGAACATGCTAATACATTTTCCAACGGGGAATCCTCTCTCTTTAATAAAATATTATAACGAAATTGTACGGCAGCAACATGAACTTAGATCAGTCTCTGAAGTGGTTTATGAATGTTTAAATGTTTTTGATATCATAATTATCTCATTGTGTGAATGTGTGAGGTATTATTTCTTAACTGTGGGTCTATACGCCTATTGGTTGGTCGTTAGTTTGAAAACTATAACTAACCTATTTATTGATTAGATTTCTTTAATTTTTGAAGTTATTGTGCATTAATTTTAAAGATACAATTAAGATAATAGAACTTTAATACACATTTTTCAATTTTTTCGAATTGAATGCCATTGAGAGTTTTCGACAGGAGACGATATGCATCTGTTTCCGCAGAATCACCTACGTCCTACATGCACGACCGTTAGTCGATATTAATTAAGCATGCCTATCTCGGTCGTTGAGAGCCTTGAACGAGATAAAATTGCATTGTTCGTAGATATTTTATGAACCATTTCACGTCAAGTTTAGATTCTGTCATGTAGTATATTGTAAACGTGCTTTTATCCTACATATATGAGGGGTATAAGAGACCCCAAGGTACGCAAGTACAACCGTCCCATGTAGAGAATCTGGAGCAAAGCCCTTTCTTTGATGAATTATTACAGGATGAATCAGTGCATTCAAGGTAGTGGTAAACACTAGTGTGTATATGATTAAGTGGACCAGAAGATGTTCAATTTGGTCAAATTCATCCAGTTTGGATAAAGGCATTTTTTAATAAGGAATTTCAAATAAATTTAGTAATTATTATAAGGGACGGTATTTAAATTACGTAGAAGCAAGGGTGGAGGGGTCGAAAAATGTTATTAGGATTTTTTAGAAAAGGTTTGCAAATTTAACGGGTTTGTTAAAAATTTGTTTTTTGGGGCTTAAACATTTTTTTTGATTCATATTGTTTTCCTTATAAGTCAAAGTCTTTTTTATTTAAAAATTCGCGTGCTTTAGTAGAATTTTCATTTTTCTTGCACAGAAATGCAACTATTTGTTTCAAAATTCAACAATTTTGTTTAAAAGTCATACTTTTTAGGTGAAAATTTTGCTACTTTGTTGAGAATTTAACTATTATGTAGAAAATTTACTTTTTGTTTAAAATTTATAGTTTGCTGTTGTCAGAAGTTCCTGAAAAATGTAAAGCTACTTTTAAATTACTTACCTTAGCAGTTGGCAAAATTTTATGTTAGAATTGGAGGTTTCAAAAAACTAGCTTGAAAAACTTTTTTAGAATAAATAATCTAGTGACCGGTAAGCAAGGAGCTTAAAAACAATAGTTTTAAAATTAATTAATTTAATTTCATAATATCTTGTTATTTTTCAAGTAAAGTATCAACATGTTGATATAAATTTTATTTAAAAGTAAAGAAGAGTAAATTTCTTATGATTTATTACAATCCATTCTTGCTTTTTAATGTACTCTATAATCGTAGGTAACATTAATAAATTAATAATTATATTAATGAAAAGTGAAAAAAAACATTGTTTTGATGATTACATACGAATACACTTTTCAGAGAGCACCATTAATGATTCCAAAAAAAGAACATTCGATTTTCAACATTAACAAAAGTAAATATTATAAACTGAAAATTGTAAATTTCAATTACATTTTCATTTCATTAACCATTATAATGATTATTGAAAACAAGAACTCACGCTTAATTGAATTATACTATATAAATTTATGTTTCTTTTTAAATCTACAATATAATTTACTTTCTTTAGATATAAGACATTTATCAAAATAATTATGCTGTAAAAATATATATTGTTACCAATAAAACAGTTTAATTACTTATTTTAACCATTATCTATCTCTTTATTTTTAACTTTTTTATCGTGCAGCATTTATTTATTAATTATTCTCAAAGTGAACAAAAAATATTGTAATCTTTTCAAAAAATTGTAACGAATTAAACATTTTTCCAATTTTATTTGTAAAAAATTTAATTAAGTATTTCATTAACATAAAAAAAAAGTTTATTTGCATATTTTTGATGAAATTTTTACTGTATATATCTCGCTGAAGTTTTAAATTTTTCCGATAATGCAACTATGTTTGTTAATCATTTTACCAATAACTTGCGTTAAACAATCGTTTAATTGCATATTTTTGCACATTATCTCGTTGAACTTTTCCTTATAGTGCAATAATTTTTTTCGCAATTATTTTTAGAGTGAACACAAAATATTGCGATATTTAAAAAGAATTACATTCAATGAAAAATATTTTCAAAAATGTTGACGATGACTTTAATACATCTTTTAATTAATATCAATTGAAAATTCATGTTAGCATTAATTTGCGTTAAAAATTGATGGTATTTTTTACTCTATACAATACGCTAAAATTAAAGATTTTTCTTATAGAGCAACATTTTTTGTCAATTATTTTCAAAGTTGAACAGAAAAGATTGCGATCCTTAAAAACAATTGTAATCATTTTAAACTTATTTTAAATTTTTGGATAACATTTTTAATAGATTGTTTTATTGATATGATTAAAAATTCATCTTTCTAATCATTTGCGTTTAAAAAAGAGTTGAATTGTATATTTTACTATTTAAAAATTGTTAACGAATTAAAACATATTTATAACGAATTGAACATATTTTCTAATTTTTTTATAACAACTTTAAAGAATTATTTTATAATTAATATGAAAAATTTATGTTGCCAATAATTCGTTAAAGCAAATCGTTTAATTGCATGTCTTTACTCATTATCTCGTTAAAATTTTAATTTTTTTGTATTGTGCAAAATAATTAGTTAAATTGTTATATTTTTTAATTATGACACCACTCACTTCACAATGCGTAATTTGTAAATCTCTAAATTTAAAATTTTTCGATTTTATATTTATATTTTTGGACTTGCATTTTTAGTTTAAAGAAATTTAAAATGCAGACTTGGAGACTAGAACAATTCAAAATTAAAAGCTTTAGAGGTTAGCAATTAAGGATTAAAACATTGATCCTTTAACATTTATTATTTATTAAAATATATATAAGTTCTGAAAAAATTTCCAAAATAATTTAAAATTTGAAAACTTTAAAAAAAGTCTAGATTTCTTAAAAACTGAGAATACTATAAAATTAAAACTTAAAAATTCTTGATTTTGCAGTTTATCTATATTTTATTTAAACCTTTTTAATTTAAAAATGTTAGTACCTTTCATTTTGTATGTGAAAATTATTAAACAATCTAATACAACATTTTTGAATTAAAAATCTTTTAAACTTTAAAATTCAAAAGTTTTACTTTAAGTACTTTAATTTGTGCTATATTTTTTAGTTCTTGAAATTGAAAATTTGTTAGCCTTAGACTTCGAATTTTTTAATTTTGTTGACCGTGAAAAATTTTTTCCAACCGAGAAAAAAATGGGGATTTTTTTTCTTCGATTAAAATGGCCATCCTGATATATGTAGGCACATACTTAAAATCAGTTCCTTAATAAAGTTTGATTTTTGAGTACAAAAATTTTTACGTCCATACTGACATTCTAGAACCCAAATGGCAAAAATACAAACAAACAAAAAAATGTTGAGACGAAACTTCAACAGAAATGGTTTGGACGCCCCTGATTGTTTATGGTTTGGAGAGTCCCGAGATTGTACGAAGGCCAGTGAGGGTACACCCGAGACGGCCATTATAAGGGGAACTGCAGCAGTTTTGTTAATTCAAAAAATTTTACTTAAAACATTTTCTAAACTAAAATTTAATCAAGTTAATTAATGTTTGAAAGAATTTATATAATCAAACAATAAAATTATATTCTGAAAATATGGAGTTTACTGTATATACCACCACAAAATAATGTTATGTCCTTATGTTTATTACCATGATGGTTTAGGTACATTGAATGTAAACGTTATTTAACAACAAAAATCAATAAAGAACAGTAAAAAATTAATTTTCTCGTTATTTTTCGTAAATTCTTGATAAATTCTCGCTTTTTCGGTAACGTTCGGTAACTTATTCTGTTACCTTCTCCAAATTTAAGTTATTGACAATTTTCTAACTCTACACGTTTCCGAAGTTGTGAAATAATTATCTGAATCCAGTTTTTGAAATTGTATGTGGATATATTTAAAGTTTTTATGTAATTATTTAAAAATATTATTATGATAATACTTTAAATTTTTCGAAAAATATATGGCAACAATTATTGTAATGTTTCAATGGAAATAATTGTTTAATGCTTTTTAAGTTATAAATTTATTATTTAACTATTGACGAATTAATTTAAAAAAATAAAATTACATAAGCATTTAATTTGAATTGTTTTCAATTAAGTAACATAAATTTATTACTTACATTAAGGTTACACAATTGACTATTTTCCTATTCGCGTTATAGTAAAAAAGTATTTATTGCATAGATTTTCAAATTTGTTACAAATAAAGAAATAATCTTTTGTCTATGCATCAAAGAAATTGAAAATAAATAAATTTTTTTGCAGAGTTGTGGATTTTTTTACGCGATTTCGGGAAATAAAGTTCCCACTTGGTCCTAAAGGTTTAACATACCTCCATTAAAGTTATTTAATTTTTTTTAAATGTTTGCGTTTTTGTGAAATGAGAATCTGGATTCAGTTTGCAAAATTCTAAGAATATGTATTTTAATTTTTTCTGGAAATAGTTCGAAAGGTTATTAATAATTAAAATTTCCAGAAAAATATTGATAACTAATTATTAACTGATCCTGTTAAAAGTTACACACTCTCGAAATAGTTAAAAGCTTATTAATAAATAAAAATTGAGAAAAGGAAATTTCAAATTGAAAACAAAATTATAAATTATTTTAATATTCCAATGAAAATAATTTTTTAATTATGTTAATATTTTGAACGGATTCATAAATATTATTAAATGATTAATTATTTTCACTATGTTAAATAACATGAAGACTAAATTTTAATTTTTTTAAATTAAGTGAATAATTCGATTCTTTACTTTAAGGTTGTGTAACTAAGTATTTCCTATAATTTGTACAATAAAAATTGATTTATATTTTAAAAAACCCCTTTTTCAGTTACATAATTTTTTTAATTTATAGATTAAAAATATTTTATAACTTGGAAGCATTTCCGAATATTAATAAAAGATGTTTTAATTCTGCAAAATTTATAGTAATCATAAATTTATTTTAAAAGGGCTCGAATGTTTCCTATTATTTTGTAAAATTCTGTAAACTAATTTTTTGTTACTCTAGATTTTTTGTTGACACATCTGTAATTTTTTTTTACATTTTAAATGATTCTTCAAAATTTCGATGCATTTAGAAGCATAGATTTAAAATATTTTAGACCTTGGAAGCATTTCCGAAAATTGATCAAATATTAATTATTTCTTCCAAACTTCTAAAAGTCCTAAATATGTTTTGAAAAGGCTTAAATTATCTATATTAATTTGTAAAATTCTGTAAAATAAAATATATATTTTTTAATCTTCTACATTCTTTTTTGACACATTTGAAATATTGAAATATCTTTCCTAATTATCTCACGAAAACTGTAAAATTTATATTTATATAATTCTAAAAAACTTCTAATACTTCTTTCCTCGTGAGTAATGTCAAAATTTGTGTGAGTATAAAAATATTAAAACAGCATGGTTGTGTTCCACCAAAATATTGCTTTATTGTATTTTTATGTCGCACTTCATCTTTAAAAAAATTATTGTTAATTAAAATACGTATATTAAGTTTTTGAAACTAATAAAAAAAATGTGACGCAATTGCAGTTGGGGTGTAGGGGGAGGTAAAAGGGGTAAAAAATAACTTTACGTAATATGTGAACGCTGAATAATAATAGTAGTCGTAAATTTTTCGTTACATGGATTCACTAAATTCATTCTTTTAGAATCTAATTTCAGCAAGAGCATAAGTGCTCAGAAAATTTTAACAAATAAGTAGTTATTAGAAAATTGGGTTTTCTAATAATATTTAATAAATATTGAAATTTGGTTCCTTTGGAGGTCAAACTGGAAGCTCGTTTTGGGCTTTTTTTTATTAAAGCTCCAGAAAATCTAAAATTGGTTCTAATGGAAACCCTAGTTTTTCCGTGCATCATTATTTAAGACAATTGCTTTCCTTTGCTTTCCTTCATTTTATTATTGTATTGGCAAACTGGTTCGGGAGCTGGGTATCTTCCCATTTGCAATAAGATGTCTAAGGGAAGTTAAGGGATATTCTTATGTCGCACAAATAATTTTATCGTGTCGTATAATTCTTTTCTGAAAATATGGCTCATTTTAAGAAGAAAAGATCTTCAGTAATTTTTTCGTTAATTGCGCATTTCAGAAGTTATGATTTTTTGAAGGACAAAAATTTAACGTTTTTTGTTAACTTTTGATGTTAATAACTTTTGACTTGAAAATTAAAAAAACATACTTGTTCCTTAAAATTACCCTACATAATAATATGCATTAATGTTGAGTTCAAGAAATATTCATCAGGTCAAAAGTTATTAACATCGAAAATTAGCAAAAAACGTTAAATTTTCGTCTTTCAAAAAATCATAACTTCCGAAATATGCAACTAACGAAAAAATGACTGAGATCTTTTTTTCTTAAAATAAGCCATATTTTACGGGGAAAAAATTTCCGACTCGTTAAAATAATTTGTTCATAATTTTTTGAAACAATTGCGATTTAAACAAAACGTACCATTTTTTCGGGAAATCGATCGACATATTTGGATTCAGTGGCTCAGAACACATAAGAGTGACCCTTAAATTACCTTGGACATCTTATTGCATACGAGAAGGTACCCAGCTCCCGGACTAAAATAAAAAGTTGGCCTGACAAGCCTTTTAAAATAAAGACAGCTACATAACTTACTTTGGGAAGACGTGTCTGCATAAGCCCACCAGCAGATTACCTTTTATAAAGTTAGATATGCCATTTGTATTTGAGTAACAGGAAGGGCAAGAGGAATGGGGCGGCGTGGGCGCTTGAGAGGGAAGAGACTGTGCAGTCGAGAGGTTGGAATGGACGGGGCCGAGAAGGGGGTTGTATCTCTAACTCGAGCGCCTGTTACATCCATATCTATATCCCATGTACCGGGTGCCCAATAAATCTATTACCAGGTCCCGTGGGGTTGAAGGCAACGGGCCTTGGGCGACATGAGGGATCGGCTGAAACCGTCTATCTCGGTTATGGCTTCTAGCCAAGGCACGCGTCACGCACCTAAGTAAAGTGCGTGATTCTATATGCGGATATGTTAGCGCACAGTGCCACGGTGCGGTATATTCGTGTTTTTTTTTCAATTCTTGCGGGACTTTTCTGCTCTCGTACTTTATCCACCATTCTGTGGAACTTTTGCTCGTAGATCTTTACTTTCTTTATATATGTATCTTTTTATTAAATCCGAAGAATGGCTAAGAATGAGAGGAGTCTGTATGTGTTTCACGAGGGGAACCTTAGACCCTTCGTACTTTGCCTTGGATTCATACTACTCCCAGTAATCGTTCATTACCAAACTTGTAATATGATTAAGTAGTGAGATGCGTTTTTCAGTCATTTGGGAGAAAAATGGATTTAAAAAAATCAACATGTGTCAGGTGGGCCGCGATTTTAGAGGCTTACAGCTTTCGGTTGGAGAAGGTGGTAGAGGTTCCAGTTTTTAACCGGAAGTTCCGAGCTCGATTCCTGCTGCTGGAATTTTTTATCAATTTTAATTGTATTGCGATCGAACGTTAAATTGTATTAAATCACTTGAATACCTGATATTTAAAAAAACCCTAACCTTTTAGGTTCCTTAGGGTTATTTGTGAGTCCGATTTTTGCATTTTTATTTATTCAAATTTGTATAAAGCTGCAAATAGCGAAAAAATGTTGATTTAAAAAATGTTTCTTTTTAATTCTATGTAGAAATTTTTTTCAGTGGCATCAGGTCTTAAGTTTGATACAAAATGGTTAGCGAAAGAAAAAAAAATTGGTTGACATTACAAGTTATTAGTTTTAAAAAAATATTTGCAACAAATAGTCATGCATGATTTGAACAGTTTTAAGCCGAAAAAAACGAATTTTCTTCTGATTTTCTTCAAATCTTATTTCCTGTGATGTACATTTATGTATTTTTTATCTGTTATAAGTTGTGAAATTTATTAACAATGATTATAAACAATTACACAGTTTGTAAAGTTTTAGGCTTAAAAGAACCGATTTTTTTCTGATTTTCTTCAAGTGTCAATGGCTGCGATGTTTATTGACTTATTTTCGTTAACTGACATAATTTGATAACTTCATCAAATAATAATATATATATGAATTAAAAAACCCATGTTCTGGATATTCCAGTATAGAGTATCTTCCTTTCAATTTCTTCTTCTCCCATAATTTTTTTATTTGAATTAGCCTCAGGCAATAAGACTTCCAGACAATCGGAAGAAAATTTGGTACGCTTCTGCCTAAACTGTTCAAATAATGCAGTTGTTTATACTATTTGTTGATAAAGTTAGAAAAATGATATCGGATACCAGATTTTTAAGATCACTTAGCATCTATAAATTTTTTTTATAACAAGTAACTTATCATGTCAACAAATTTTGTTGCTTCCATCGACCTTTTGGCATCAATAGCTTTTATGGATATTTTAGCCAATTCATCATGATTTTGTAAAATAACATTTGAGACTGGATACAACGGATTCAGAAAAAGATTCGTTTACAAATTTAAAGATTAATTGACAAGATAAAGCTGGAGGGTTGTTTTTTAAATTAGATTATGATTAATGAATTATTTTTAGAGATATTTCACTTCTTATGACCGAAAATTAGATTTTTAAGGAGTTTATTCGATATGTAGTCTAGTAGAATATTCGGAAGATTTGTATAAAAATTTTAGGGTAATTTAAATAGATGAAGATCCAGTGCTATTTTCCAAAAAATTTTGGTTAATGAATTATTTTCAAAGCATTGTAATGGAAAAATTGGACTTTTTAATCATTCGATAATATCTGGAGTCCAAACTATTCTACCTATTGGATAAAGATTTCAATATGCTTTTTTCAGAAGAGGTGAAGAAACATTACAAAAGAAAACGTTTTTTTTGCAAATATTGGATTTTAATATTGAGTAGAAGATATACTTGTCAAACAAAATTAAGCCATGAAAATTTTACCTCAATCGGATAATATCTTCTGATCTTTATATGGATTTGAAAAATTTAAAAAATGATCCTATATACCATAAAATGTTGTTGATTTTTTGTAGACACATTTTATGGTAAACAATTTGCTTTAGCTTTTTTGCTATGAATGAGAATTTTATAAAAATGTAAAGAGGAAAATAGTTTTTCGGATTGTGTAAGCAATTGGCATTTATTTGTTTGCTTTGATACAAACGAATTTGTTTCCTGTTGGGCCGAATCGAAATTTTGCTCAAATAAGGTGAATTAAATTTTTTTTTTAATTCTTAGTTTAATAGCAGAAAAATGGTATGTTCATTTGATTTAAGCTTTAAAGAAAGTTTTAATTTGACGGCAACTTTTTTTTATTTCAAATTTTATATTATTTTTTACAACCAAAAACTGTACCTAGGAAAATTTGAACATCATTTTTTTGCATATAGAAAAATGTGCTAAAATTTACAAAATTTGAATTTTAAAATTCAAACACAGAACAGAAGATATTATCCAAGGGCTTTAAACTGTTTGGAAAATACAAACTTCACTCTATCCTCTATCGTTCACATCTTTCAGAGCTCTTTAGTAAACAGATTTAACAAACCATGTTCATAAATTTGCTACTTGACGGAATTATTTGCATCGTGGGTATTCCTGATGAGATAATAAATATTTATGATTATTTTGAAGTGAAAGTATGTTATTTGAATTTATTGTTTAATAAGACTATTCTGAGAAAATTTGTTTGGAAAATATCCTTTGTGACAGGATGAGCATCATGGTTTCTTCGAATCATTTTGTCTGTGCTTGACTTTCGACGATGAAATCTTTAATCTGAACAAGGCCAAAAAAAAAATCATATAAAAGCCTAAATATTTTGACTATCTCTCGTAATATACGTAGTATAGAGTTATATTTTCGTTTTAACTGCTTGAAAAATTTTAACAAATGCAATCGAATGATAATTGGAAATGGCAATATTGAAACCTTTTCATTAATAACAAATAATCCTGGAAGACCAATGAACACTGAAAAAAGTATTTAGTTGGGCCAAATATTCAGTTTGTAAGATATGGTACTGCAGTTTTGTTAGTTAAGACAACCATTCACTTAGTTGCTGCCACTAACTGAATAGTCACTGCAACAAACGGAATTGTGGTACCAACCAATAAAATAGCAGTACCATATCTTACTAACTAAATATTTGGCTGAACTAACCACTTTTTCAGTGACTGTTCTACTTTTTTCGTAACTTGGTGAAGGAGCAGACCCTCCTAGGTGACCTCCAACTATGGTATCCCATAGTATAATCCATAGTGCCCTCACACCAATACTACCATGCATGTGTCTTTCAGGATTATTTGCTAATAGATTATTCGTTTTTAGATTGACAATCCTGATTGTTATTCGATTGTATTTTTCAAATTTTTCAATCAATTTAAGCTAAGATATAACTCCCTGCTATGTATATTACGAGAGATATCATAGTCATAGAAAGTGAAGCAACGACAGAGAGACAAGAAGGAACCTCGGCTTTTATCTTTTTGCAAAGAAGATTTTCCAAATACATTTTTGTACATAAACAAATGGGGAATTGTCTGAAGCGCAACATAGTAAGTTTTTTTTTATTATACACAGTTCACTCAAAAAGCTCTGGAACTGATTTTTCCTTAGCATGCTTAAGGTGATTCGGTTTAGTCTCTGCATGGAATAATTACTTTGGTTCATTATGAGCCTAACGCACTTTGGTTTATCGCAATCACTTCAGATGCTTGCGTGCAGTGTACGTTTAAAATTCTTAAGATTTTTTAGTTTTTCACAATTTAATAATGGAACGAAGAGCAGAAATTAGGTTTGTTTCAAACTTAGCAAAATTTCTTCAGAAACGTATAATATGCTACATGCTTAATGAAGTGGCTGTCTAGTGCGAAGCAAAGTTTTTAAGTGTCCCACCTAAAGCGTCATGGGCAGGAACGTCGAACATCTGCGTGCACTCCTTGCAAAGAATCATCAACTAAATGTAATAAAATAAAAACACACAATAGTGCATGATTTTCTCGGCCAAAGAAAAGTTGTCGCGATGTTCATACTCCATTCTATGACTCAAGAGAATTACGTGCAGCTTGTTTTGACGGCAACTGATTTCGTTTAATGGGCTTATGACAGTCCTACTTTGAAGAAGAGCATTGTAACGTATTACACGTTTCTGAAGTACTTTCGTTTAGTTTAAAACTAAACTTAATTGCGGCTCTTTGTTCTATTACTTAAATAGTGATAAACTAAAAACTCTTAATATTTTCAAACGTGCTCTTCATATAATAAAATGAAGTGATTTCGATAAACCGAAGCGCGTTAGACTTAGAATATAGCAGAGTAAGTATTTCATGCAGAAACTAAACCATATCGCCTTAAGAATGCTCAGAAAAAAATGAGTCCCAGAACTTTTTGAATAAAGTGTGTAAGTAAATTACCCAAATGTGCAGCTTTTCTGGAGGGGCCTTCGTAACGTGAACGGATAGTAGTTCTGTACATCCAATGGACACCTTCTGAATCGAACTCTCACAGAAGTACTGTCTTGAACAGTTTAATAAAAATCGACGCTAGACCATCATATTAACATTTGCCCTTTTCAGCTTCATTTCCCCACTCACACACTGAATATCCTGGGTGTGTGTAAATCGCTTTCGCAGCATCGTGAATCATAAGGCGGAGAGCGAATGGATGGATGGTTATGCAGGGGGTAAGTTGACGGGGTGAAGCCACTTTTCAGGCAATTGTCATGGACAAAACGGAGAGAACGTCGAAAACGATAAACCGAAGCGACACGGTAGGATCGGACGTAGTGCCTACGGACAGCATGAGAAGTTGCAGTTGTAGGCCTGAGACAAACGGAGGCTGCGAGGAGGTGAGGGTAGACCGGTAATACGACAGACGGAAACGGGGAAAGAGTACCTACCGGAGAATAAAACCAGAAAAATTGTCATTGTGCTCAAGAGATCCGGGAATAACAATGACAACGGCTGACGCAGCATCCCGACTACAGATCATCCCTGGATATTAAAAAGTCGGGATCTGTCTGTGCCCCTCTCTCCCTTTTCTCCCTTTTATCTATCTACGATTCTCTGTATCGCAATGTAGTACACACCACCCGTTCACCCACACCCCCACACCCGTTCCGATACTCGCGGGATGTTTCACGAAAACAATGGGGGCACTTGCGATTTTGCGCCATCGACTTTTGAGTTGTCGTTGTCGTTCTCGAAAGTCCGGAACACTCGTTTGACGATTATGTTGCTGCAGGCTCAACTTCTGTCTGATTAAGTACTGTGATGGAGAATTTGGATGTTACTAATTTTCTGGGGTTCGGAGAGCCACTTTCAATCTAGGAAGTAGGAAATTAGGGGGAGATAGGGGAAAATCTGATGTAATCAAGTTTTTATCACAGAAGTAACAATTTTAGGGGAAACCTGTACAACACAGAAAAAGCGTTGCAGCTAAAAATTCTGGGAGTAATCTCGACATGCAAAAAACTAATATCGGTAAGGCTGAAACAAAAATTGGGTGATCTTTTATTTTACCCGGGTCAAACTTCAGTTTTTAGCATGCCAAGATTACCCACAGCACTTTTAACTGAAACGCATTTTACCTTTCGTTTTTTCTTGAAAGGTGGATAGAAAAATGTTAAAGTCATAATATTAAGAAATGATAAACAATTGAGGAAAGTCTAAAAGACTTAATTAAAGCCAGAACATTAATTTCAATGATAGCAACGCCATATAAAGAATTATTATTAAATAGTAATTAATAATTAAAAATTGTTATTTAAAACATTTTTTTCTTTTATAGAGTGATTATTTTTGAATATATTATCTAAATTGTGAGAAATATAAACTGTTTCGTATTTAACATGCACCCAAGACAGTCATTGCTACCAGCTATCATAGGCAAAACAAAAATTCGAATAATACGAAAGGGATGAAGCTGCTTATTTATTTAAATGTTGTTTGGTTAAAAGAATAAACTTGTTTCTACTGGCAACTTAAAAAGAGAAAAAATATTTTTCAAGCCAAGAGTTTGACGTTTCGAAGGAACTAGTGAAAAAATATATTGAAAGCAACTTAATTCTTAAAAAAATAATAATCTGTCAGCGGAAAAACTTTTCCTCACCATATCAAAATCACATTTTTCAATTTTTGAATTCAAAAATAATAAGTAAGATGTAAATAGGCTAATTATAAAACTTGTTCTAAATATTGCTGCTCATAAAATAATACTAAAAAACTTTTGATTTAAACGCAGTCATTTTTTGTCATCCAATTAGTACTGATATCTACCTCATACTGGTTTTTTCTATTTTTTTTTTCGCTTCTACAATTTTTAATTTTTCATTGTCACTAATTTTAATTATTCTTTGCTCGCATTTTGTTTTATATATGACAAACAAAGTTGTGTATTAATTTGTTAGAAATAACAAAGTTACTAAGAAGTTACGTTAATCATAACTTTTAGGGTGACTTCGTTACTATTTTAAAAGGTAACTTGTAACGTAAGTTAGTGACACTTTTTTCAGGAACTTGGAACTTTAATTTTAGTTACTTTGAGTTATCTCTCATTTTTGATATCTCCTATTCAGAGATATTTATAAATTAGTTATAAGAAGATAATGATTAATATCTTTTGGCTGAGGATTCAGCTATTTTCTTAAAAATGTATCTCTTTTTCTTGCATTGAACTGTGATTGTTTTCAAATTAAAATATGTTCTGGTTGAAATAATATCAATTATAATATTTCTCGATGTGAATTCATCTATTTTGTTTGAAAGGTAACCTAATTTGTCGAAAATTCATGTATTTCTTTAAAAAATAATCTACTTTGGTAAAAAGTTCAACTATTTAGTTGAAAAGTAACTTTTTTCTTTAAAATTCATACATCCGATTTTTAAATGCAACAATTTTTTTGTTTTTTTTTGTTTCGAAATTCGGCTTGTTCGTTGTAAATTTGATCTGTTTTGCTGAAAAATCTCTTTTCTTTTGATTAAAAAATCAACCAGTTTTGCAAAAAGTTAATCAGAAAAAGTTAATCAAAAGTTAATCACAGTTAATCAGATATTACAAATCAGATTTGATTGAGGATTTAGATATTTTCTTAAAAACTCGTCTTTTTTTGTTAGATTCAACTGTGTCTGATTTCAAATTGACATTTCTTTTGTTTGAAATAATATCAACGATTCTATTTTTCTTTGAGACTTATTACATTTTGGTTGAAAATTCGACTTTTTTGTTGATAAATGAAATATTTTTATTTAATATTTCAGGAATTTGAAGCGCTTTAAATTGAATCGTCAAAAGGTGTCTTCGTAAGGGCTTTCAATTTAGAACAATAACAAATTTTATAACAATTTTTTATTGAATCAATTGTTTATTTAGAAATTTACAAAATTTACATGACATAGTAAATTTACTGTTTTTTGGCAAAAAAAGTTTTAAAAATAAAACTGTTTTTTGTCTGTATAGTAGAAAAGTTCCATATGAAACAATGAGTTTCCAATATATAAATTATTTACTCAATAATTAATTTTAACAACAAATTTTCTTATTATTAAAATTATCATTAAATTGGTTGTAAACATATAAAAAGTATAAAGTGGTTACTTAAAAATAAATAGTAGATCTCCTAAAATAAACAACTCAGTAAATATAATAAATATTTCTTATATTTTCAGAAAGAATTAAATTTTCTCTTCTCTCATCTGAGGAAAAAATTAGTTTCAAAAGATAAGAAAGGACCCCATAAAAATGACTTCTTCCAGATATTTATAAACGTGTGTGAAAAATTAATACTTATTTTCAGATAATACAATATAACAAGAAATAGTTATTAACGTAACGAATAATTTATTTTAAAGAAAATATTTTAATTTTTGTTAATTGTTTATCTTGTTTAATACTATGAAAATCCGCACAGAAAATTGTTGAATCTTGAAAAAAGTGTTCTCAAAAATATTTACAATGTGCTCACTTTTTTAATTTTTATCCAAAGTGGCTGACCAAAAAACTTGACCTTCATTTTAAGACAATAAAAGAGTGTACAAAAAGACAATGCATACATAAATGTTCTTGAGAGTCTTTTAAAAAGATCCTGAAAATTTAATTTTGAACAAATATATTGTTCGTTGTTATTAATTATTAAAATTTGATTTCTGGTAACACTTCCAATGGAGTTATTACGAAAAAAATATTTTTATTTTCTGATAAACATATGCATAAATTTTTTTCTTGTGTTCAACTCGTATGGAAGTTTGAAATTTACAAAGCATTATAAAAACAAGTAAAAATTTTAATTACTTTTATGAATAGCGTGAGGTCCTACATATGTAATAAACATAATTTAAAAAAATATATTTTTGATATTTATGTTTGATTCTAAAACATCCTAGTAGAAGTTTTTGATATTTCTTCCCTTCGAGATGTTCCATGGTTACATCGAAACACTATCGAAAAGCCTCATAAACAATTCAAGTTGCCTGATTAGAGAAACAAAATTTAAAAAATTAGGTTTTATTTTGAATGAAAAAACGGTGTCTGAATGTACTAAAACCAAAATGAAACATAATTAGTTTATATTGAGCAATGCGAATACTGAAAGAAATTAAATTCATTTTCAGTTTTTACATTGGTCAAGAGAGATAATATAACTCAAATTCAAAATAAGTTTTGTAATAAAATGACCTGAAACAAAATTAAACACCTAGTTTTTTCTGTACAATACTCGGAGAAGGGTGGTAATTCTGGCCTATAAATTTGTCAATTAAGTACTGTTTTGTTTAGGTAAACATGTTCTGAAAAGTCAAGAACAATCGAAGATTGTCGCAAAAGAATAATCGTTGTTGCAAAAGGATAATTTTTGTTTCAAAAGCATTCTTCTTAAGACAAATAAAAACCCTCTTACCCCTCAACTTAAGAGGAAATTCCATTTGTGTCAAAAAATATTCTTTTGATCCAAGAGGACTTTTTCCTAAGATAATCGTTTCCGGTCAATCATAAGGGATAAACAGTACATGTTTTCTTAATTTTCCACTATAATCAAAGTAGATTAATTGCGTACAAATATGCATGTTACAAAAAGCAACATATCTTGATTCCACATTTTATTTAAAAAAAAATTTATTTCAGGATTACTCAGTACAGAGGAATGACATGCATCAAGTGCCATTATAAAATGCATCGAACAAATAATTTATTTCCATTCCATCTATGCAATAACGTTAATCCGAACCACTACATGTCCTGTATATTATGTACGAACTCCTCTGAAACTAGAATTTATCAGAATTCGCTTCGTGAAGTATTCAGAGTCTCACCGAATTAATTCAAGCCAGGCACCATTTCGCTCGGATAGCTATTAGCGGACTTTATCAGATGGATTCACCAATAATCTCCTAGCATAATGTATTGATGGCTTTCATGAATAACATACGATTTTTTTCAAACTGTGTAAGTCATGATCAGTGACATCCTGATTATTTATTATCGATATATAAATAAAATAAAAAGTTATTACTTCAGGAGTAAGAAAATCAAATATGATGAATCCATTTGTTGGGAAACATGAGATGTTTACCAGAAAAAAATAGTATTCGATGAAAATCTTGCTCTAAACATGTTATTAGACTGAAAATACTTGAATTTAAACTTGCTTTTTTTGTACTTGAGTATTTAATATGCTGTCTTTGAGATACAGCATTGTCTAATTTATTGAGGTATCATTTTAATGCAATTTCTGAAGAACAAATTTTACCTTTATTTTTATAAAAGTTAAATGATAATTTTTTTTTGAGGCAGAAATTTATTTCTTGAACTTAAAATGAAAATTGATTACTTTTATGCTAATTAATAGATGGTAAATGGTAAAGTGCAATGATATGCGTCTGAGTGAATAATTAATGATAAATAGAGTTCGATATAAAATATAAGATACTTTAGGCTGCAAAAAAAGATCTTGATGATGTTGAGAAGATCTTTTTATTAAATAATCTTGTCCTTATTATAAATTTAAATTTTGAAGTTTTTGGTTAATAATTTGTAATGTGTTTTTCTTAATTATTAATGGACTCTTCTCTTTTTCATATGATAAAATTTAAATATCAACAGTGTAGGTAAAGGATTTTTCAATTTTAACATTTCAATTTCATTTCGTTTTATTGTATATGCTTTGTTTTTATATAGTATATAAAATTTCCTCTGCATTTACAATATAGTTGTTATTCTCTCAAAATGTGGACAACATATTTAAAAAAAGAATCTTCTCAACATCACCAAGGTCTTTTTTCTGGTTTCAACTATGAAATATATTGAATTTAACTTTATTTATAAATACTTTTATTGTAAAACTTCAAATAATTATTTGAAAAAATGCTGGCGATTAATGAAAAGAGTCCCAGAAATTTTATCGAGACTGCAGTAGATAATTTTTTTTTATATTTGAAGAGTTACAAGTCGAATAAATATAGATGGTACCCGCACTTTTGTACACTACATAGTAGATAATTTTACTTAAGAAGAAATGATTTAATTTCTAATCAAATTTGTTCAATTTTTTTCATAGATGTAAACGAGGGTATTTATAAATATAAGGATTTATAAATTTAAACGTAGGTAAGATTTATAATTTTATATTTTGGTCATAACAATAAAATAAAATCTAAGGGAACTAAGAAGGAATGGTTTATCTGACTGCAATATTAGTCATATTCACATTAATGGCTTCATGTACCCTTGAATTATTTTTAACCATATAAGTGTAAATCAAAAAAGGTTTGGGGAACAAAAAAAAAACTTTCTCAAAATTCTAATTATTTAAAAATGAAAAATATTAGAAATCTTTAACCAAAACGTGTACCTAATTTTTGTTTTCTCCGATAAATATGACATTAGAAATAAAAAAAATTAATTTTTTGATTAAGGACACAAGGGATGAAAAAAAAATTAAAAGAAAAAAGTTGTTTACCTGAGAAGGATTTGTTAATATTAATTTGTAGATAGAGAGAGAGAGAGAGAGAGAGAGAGAGAGAGAGGGAGAGAGTAAATTAGCTTTTAACCGTAAAAAACAAGAAAAAAAAAATTAAATTTTTTGGAAAAACGTCACAAGAGATGAAAAAAATGAAGAGGCGGAAGCTATGCAACCAAAAAGATCAACAATTAAAAATTAAAAATTATTATAAAAATATATTAAAAATAACAAAATTAGCTTTTTGGAAAAAACACTCAAGCTGCAATAACATTTTATTTAAAAAATATATGCTTGAAAACGAACAACTATAAACCAGGATGCGTATTTTTAATTCAAATGGTAAAAGAAACATTGAAAAAAAACAAATAAAATTTATTGAAAAACAACCAAAATTAAGACACAAATGAAATGTCCAGGAGTAAAAAATTATTCATATCAAAATTTTTAAAGTAAAAAAAAATTTATTCTTAATTACATAGTATAGAATTGAATACTGATGTTAATGTTTTTGTATTTCATATATTTAAACAAATGTAAAATTATTTTTTTGTTTAAAATTTTTTTGCCTTTGTTTAAAATTAATTTTTTTGGTTAAAGGCGCAACTGTTTGGTTAAGAATAATCTATTTTATCTGATTATTATACAATTTTTCTCAATATTCAGCTTTTTTTGTTAAACTCAACTGCTTTGAATTTCTTCAAAAAAAAAATTTGAATTTCTTTTTTTTTTAAATGTTAATAGAAAATTGAAGAATTCCTAAGTCGATACAATTTTAATCCTATCAGAGCCTCTTAAAAATTTTTTCAGTATTTGTCAATTTCTCGTTTACACATCTTATAATCTCTACAAAATTTTAAGTTTGATTTTAACACTCTATAAACTCTGCAATAATTTTAAATCCTATTCAGAGGTTTCAAATGTAAAATTATGGAAAATAATATTGAAAATGAACTAAAATATTAATAAATAACTATAAACTTATAAAATATTTATGTGAAATTTCAGTAAAAACCATTGAAAATTCTTAACCAAAAATAGAAACTTTTGAGGGGAAATATTTGTTAATTCGATGCCTTTTAAATTATAAACTTGAATTTGAAACCTACAAAAATGAAAAAAAAAATTAATTTGTGACACAATATCATAATTAAAAATGTAGAAATTAAACATTTAAAATAATTAATTGAATACTGCTACATTTTCAAAATGTAACAATTTGAATATATAATTGAGTCAACTTTAAATCCGGGAAAATTTAAAAATTCCAAAAAAGCATCGAAAACTGAATATTTTTATAGTATAGCTTCCCATTTTGTCAAGCCTCTTTCAAAATTAATATATAAAGAAAATAAAACAATTTGTTTAAAAAACCATGCGAGAACTGGGCAGTCAAAATTTAATTATTTAAATTTTCTATCTGATAATATTTTGGAAGTGCATAACCTATCAAAATTAAAATTAGAATTATAGTTATCTTTTTTATATTTTAAATCAGATTTTCAATGTTTTTATAATTAAAAAAATATAATTAATAAAATGGTCATTTTTTCTGTGTTAAAATTTCCTAAGTTTCATAGAGTAATATTAGTTTAAGATTCTTCAATATTATACAATAAACAAGAAAAATGATTATAGACAGATTATTTGTTCAATGAATGTTTTCTACGATTTTCCATAAATTTACATTTCTCTAAAGTTATATGCATGAAATGTAGATAAAAACAATATAATGATAAAGAAATTTCTTCGTGAAATTATTATTGTTAATATTATAAATAAATTTAATAAACAATTAAATTATTAAGGCATTTTTCGACTTCTCCCACGTTTTTAAGAACTTTCTCCTTGTGAAGTACCTGAATAATGCACATGTTTATTAAATTTGTTTAAAAGATCATAGAATGTATCAAATAATGATAAATTTGGCTGAAATTATCATGAACTTCCGAATTAAAATGTCGGACATAAAAAAACAAATTTTTCCGTCCACAGATACCCAATGTGTTTGTGAAATTTGTTACAAAAGTCATAAAATTTATCAACATTTAGGAATGTCGCTAAATTTATTATTAAGATCCCAGTGAAAAAATATTTAATCGAATTAAAAGAATTTTTCCGTTAACAAATGCCCCAATAATGCATTTGTTTCTTAAATTTCTTCAAAAAAATTATAAAATTAAACAAAAAAATTAATATTTTGCTGAAATTATCATGAAGTTCCTAATTAACAAAGTTAACATCGATTTTTTTAAGTCGAAAAATGCCTGATTAATGCATTTTTCATGTTATTTGTTCTAAAAAATCATTAATTTTATCAACTAATTATAAATGTTGAGTAAATTATCATGAAGTTCTCAATTGAAAGGACTGGCATTGAAAAAAAAGAATTTTACTACCAAAAAATTCTCGAATAATGCATTGGTTTATTAATTTTTTTTAAACAGTCATAATATTAATAAAAAAATTATGAATTTTGTCATAAATTTCCTTATTAAAACAAAATTGACATAGAAAAAAACAAATTTTTTTGTCGAAAAATTCCTGAATAATGCATTTGTTTCATGTTGTTTTTATCAAAATTTTTCGCAATGTAACTTAAAAAATTTAAAATGATGGAAAATAATAGAAAACATTCTTTCAACAAATAATTTGTTTATAAGTCTTTTTTCCTACATAATATTGAAACTTTTTTCAATAATGTTAATCTATACAAATTAGGCGATTTCAACAATCTTTCTGTTATTGAGGAGCACCGGGAGCGTCAAACTATTCGGCAGGGTTCGAATCCTCGGCGAGGTTGATTTTTTAAAGCGTTAAAGCGTGCGATCATATGTGTAAGTAACCATGTGCGTGAATTATGTATTTCATAATGATGAAAAAATAAAGATTATATAATTATAATTTCAAAAATAATTTAAAAAAATTTTTATTGCTGTTAAAAATTAAATTCAATTAAGTGATTTAATTAAAATGGTTAAATTTTTTAATCGAATACATTTGGGCCTGAATCATCTTCATAGATGGCTGACCTTTAAATATGCAAAAATGAAAATTTGTGCATATTTTCAGAAGTTAAATATTACTTGCGTTATATTAAATTAATCCTTATTAGATTATCGTAAAGTCTCTGCGGCTAGAGAATTTAAGATAATGGTTAGAAACTAAACCTAATCTTTCTTATTGGAACTTCATCCTCTTGTTTGGTGACTTCATTATTTTTTTTAAATTCGTCTTTTTGATTGAATTTAACTGGTAGAAAATATAGCTTATTCCGAAAATTAATTTCTTTAAATGAAACTGTAACTATTCTATTTTTGATTGAAAACTTATTTTCTGTAGTAAAAATTGTACTTTTTGGTAGGAAATTAATATTCTTGTAGTTGAGAATTTGGTTAAAACTTTGTCCTTTCCGATTGAAAATTCATAGATTGTGATAAATAAGTCATCTTTTTTATTTTAAAATTTATCTTCTTTCATAATTTTCCGTTGAGAAATAATTTTTTCAAACTGAATTATCCTTCAGGTCCCACAGAAGCCTGTCCGGTTTTGTATTTTCTGGAACTTCTGGCCCCCCTACTCTCCAAGGAACAGGAGTAGAGACGATTGCGACTCTCGTCTCGAAAGGGCCGCAGTGCGCGAGTACTCTGTCGAGTATAGTGCAAAATATTATGCATTACAATTGGAAACGGTTCAGTAATGTTCATAAAATAATGGTTTCAATATTTTTATAAATTCAAATATTATGAAATGTACAAAAATTGTGTTTAAATAAAATTTGTTTGGTCGAGATTTCGGAAGAAGCGGTCGAACGGGTAGATTTTTCGTGACACAAAACACGTTGAAATCGTTAAACTGAAACAACTGGCTCATAAATCATAATCAATCGCATTGCTTGTGCAAGTATCTTGCTTCTGACAGACTTTCCGCTTTGACCCATCTCATTCTCGCCCAAATGCGTCCAGGACTGTGCTTTGGGCTGCAATAAAATCGCTAATCGTTGTAATATGTGAACAAAAAATTTTTTTTAAAATTTTTTTATAAAACTAGAACATTGTGCATGCTACATGTGCACTAATTAACTTTTCTTTCGAAAAAAAATCCTTTCATTTTCCAAAATTTCATTGTCGATTTCACAACAAATTTTAAATGATTTGAGAAACTTGTGTATGATTTACAGATTTTTATTTAATATAGTGGAAAATTAAAATTAATTCCATATGAATGACACAATTTTTTTCTTTCACTTACAATTCTTTAGAATTCTTTAGCAGGTTATTCTTCTTTTGAACAAAATATGACTAGCTGCGTGTAAAATAATATGACAACCTACTTTTAATATTATGTTTTAACATTTTAAAAATAGAAAAATACATTTTTAAAGTATGGTGATATATTAATCTTGATATATAATTATATTCAACTATTTTATTTTAATTTTAATTTTCTATAAGGCTATCTTTACCGGGTTTTCAAGAATAAAGGAAATGTGATATTTATATTCATGATGAAATTTAGCACGAACGGTTAAATTTTTCTTGTTTTATTAAAAAGTTAAACTTCTATTTAAATATTTTTTCTTATTATAACAATTTAATTAAATTTGAAAGATTTTCGCTATTGATGAATAGAGATTCAAAAACCTTTTTTGGTTAAAATTTAAATACTAATAAGTTAAAAGTGGAATATTTTGTTTGAAAATAATTTTTTTATTGATTATTCTCAATTTTAGTTAAAAACCCGCTTTTTTCCTTATTAAACTATTTTGTAGAAATTTTTTATTGTCGTAAATTAATTTTTGTATCTGAAAATTTAACTATTTCATATTTGGTTGAAAATTTCTGTAGTTTGCTGAAACTTTGTCTTTTGTGATAAAATATTAATTTTGTAGGAACTAGTTTATCTTTTTGGTTAAAAATTTCATTCTTTGGCATAAAATTTAACTATTAATTAGAAAATTAGTTTGAAAGTAAAAAAATTTGATTAAAAGTTCAAGCATTTTTTAAGAAAATTGATATTTTTTTATTGGTTCAAAATTAATGTAAATAGATATCAAATCTTATTGTATGAAAATTTATCTTTTAAGAGCAAATTTTATTTATAAAGTTCACGAGTAAGAGAAATGTGACATTTATCTTTATGATAAAATTTAGCAGAAACGGTTAAATTTTTCTTGTTTTATTAAAAATTTTAACTTCTCTTCACATATTTTTTTCTTATTATAACAATTGAATCAAACTTGCAAGATTTTCGCTATTCGTGAATAGCGATTCAAAAAACTATTTTGGTTAAAATTCAAATACAAATAAGTTAAAAGTGGAATATTTTGTTCAAAATTAATTTTTTTGTTGGATATTCTCAATTTTAGTTAAAACCCTACTTTTTTTGTTCCTTATTGAACAATTTTGCTAAAATTTTCTATTGTAAATTAATTTTTTAAACTGAAAATTTAACTATGTGGTTGAAAATTTTTGTTCGTACTAGTTTATATTTTTGGTTGAAAATTTCATTCTTTGGCATAAAATTTAACTATTAATTAGAAAATTAGTTTAAAATTCAAAAAATTTAATTAAAAGTTCACGAATTTTTAAAGAAAATTGATATTTTTTTATTGGTACAAAATGATTTTAAATAGGTATCAAATGTAATTGTTTGAAAATTCATCTTTTGGCGTCAAATGTAACTAATTCGTTGAAAATTTGTTAACTTTGATAAAAAATACAATTACTTGGGTCGAAAATCCAACTACTTGGTTGGCGATTTATCATTTTTGTTAAAAATTCCATTCTTTATACTTTATCTTTATTTTGGTAGAAAATAAATATTTTTGTGTTGTATATTTAACTTTTCTCTGAATAATTCTTCTTTTTGCGTAAATAACAATGAAAGAGTTACCAATTTGGAAAAAATTAGAGTTAGCTTAAAAGATATTTAAAAGTTTTGAGAAGATCCAAACTTAATAAAAACTGAATAAGATTTAAAAAAATAAAAAAATTCAGATTTTTTAAGATGTCGAAATAAAAATTAGAAGCTTTTTAAAGATCTTTAAAGGTGTTCATTTAAAGAGAATATTTAAAAAGATAAAAAAACATTATTTCGCTATATTCTGCTAACCTAGTTTGCGAATATTTCCCAGTAAAAAATCTTGGTAGTGCTTTTTGAAAAATTAAAGATTTTTTTTATGAGCAAGAGATAAGATCTTCAATAAAAACTTTTTTTAAACAGGGATTGTTAAAATAAATCTAAAAATGGTTATATATTCTTCTATTGCGAAAGTTATTGAAAAATTATATTACTGAACTTTTTTTGAAGAATTTCCTTTTAGAATGATGTTCAAATATTTTTGATATGCAATTAAAAAAGTTATGTTAAGGCTAAAAAAACATTTTTATTCTGTTTTTTGAATTTCTGGATTTTAAATAAAATAGGATTCTTTTTGCTTAAAAAGTGAGTCAAAAATTATTACGAAATTTTGTTTCGCAATGAGAACTGTCTAACATATGGAGGTTTGTCGATATTTGAGAAAAACACTTGTACAAAAAAAAGTGGTTGAAACATTTTTATAATCAGTGATTCATTTTATATTGTAAATAAATGATGCTGGCATGATGTTAAAAATAATAAAAAATAAAAATCTACAATTTTGAAAATATTTTGTGGGAAACAAACGTTGTATTGAGAAATATTTTGGTTTTGTTAAAAAACACTTTTAATGCAATATAAAACAGTGTGCAATAGATATAATCCGGCTTGAAGGACCTTTCGGTTAAATTTTGTCAAATTCATTAAATATATTTAACCTATTGCAATTCTTCGGAATCATTTGAAATACCCTATAAATTTTTTATTTCCTGGGAATCTTCTGAAATCTTTTAAAATCTCACGAAATCCCTAAAAAAATGTATTATTCTCATTTACAGGGATCTGTATTATCATCAGAGTTAGTTACTATCGAACAGTGTAGATGTCGTTCCACAATCTGTGAAAATAGAAATCAAAACTATCGATAAAGTCAAATTTTAAAATGACAGAAAATACCTAATGTAATTTCTAACTAGATGGAAATAAATTAAATTGTTTTTTAAATTCAATTGTTTAACAAAAAGATCTTCTCACTTTGGTCCACTCGGAGTCGAAACACAGAACTTTCGATTTCCGGTCGGGTTTTTTTTTTGAATTAAGCTATTAGAGAGATAGAAAGAAAAATTCTTCTTCAGAAATATACGCTATCTCAAGCCAGGTGTTACATTTATGATACGAGTAATTTAAGGGAATCTGTATTATCATCAGAGGTAGTTATTATCGATTAGTGTAGTTTTTATTCCACAATATTTGAAAATAGAAATCAAAACTTTCTTTCTAGTTCTGTAGTTCGAATTCCAGTGGAGCGAAGTGAGAAGATCTTTTTTCAGAAAAATTTCATTAACAAATTTTTTAAATTGACTTTCCGTCTTGTCAGAAATGACGCTAAGTATTTTCTGTTATTTGAAAAGTTAACTTGATCAATAGATTTCATTTATAGTTTCATAGATAGTGGAATTACCTCTACATTGATCAGCAGTAACTACCTCTGATGATAATACAGATTCCTTTATAATGTTCGTATGATAAATGTAACACCTGTCTTGAAATAGCGTCCGTTTCTGAAAAAAGAATTTTTCTTTCGATCTTTCTAATAGCTTCATTGGATAAGTACCCGACCAGCAATCGTAAGTTCTGTGGTTCGATTCCCATTGAAATCCGTAAAAATAAAATAATTATTTTAAAAACTTTTTACCTTAAAATGATTAAAATATCATGAAATTTTGTTATGTTACCAAAAAATGTAGAATTTTCACTCCAAATGTTTTTTCCAGGTTTAGCAATGGTTTATAATTTTTTCTGTGAGTAAAGTTTATCTATTAGGCTACTTCTTCTGCCGAATTTCTTTCATGTGGAGAAAATATTTTCCAGTGGGTAGTAATTTGTCTCGATGAAGACGTGAGCTTACTTGGACTGCGTTTTACGAGAACTTATGTGAGAGATCAATGTGTCTTATCTTCTTAATCTTGGTCATTTTTTCTCACACCGATTTTCCAGAATTCTAAAAGCGACTGCCCTAAAATTCTACATTTTTCGTTGAATTTAATTTCCTAAGTACTGTTGCAACTTTAATTTTAATATATTTTCCCATTAACGCATTGCGCTTTTAAGCTTACTACTTAAATTCGAACAATTTCACCAATTTAAGTCTTGAAAACTCTAATTTTAAGTCAGCCAACATTTTTCTGTTTAAATAAATCAAGCATTCTTTGAATAAAAAATAAATAAACATTTGGAAAATAGATGGTTTAAATGATGAATCAGTTAATACATTAAAAGTAACGGATTTTTTCAGTTAAAGTGCCTGATTAAATTAGTGAAAGTTACTGGTTACATCATTTCAAATTACTGATTTAATTAGTGAAATTCACAGTTTTTGATCATTCAAAATTACTGATTCGGTGAGTGGACGTTACCTGTTAGATCAATTCGTCTTTATTGGTAGAAAATAAATCTTTTCGAACGAAAATACATATTTTTGGTCTAATTTAACCACTCTTTTTTTTAATTAAATTAATTTTTGTTTAAAATATTAGCAATGAGATTTTTTGTTGTTGAGAATTTATAATTTTATTTAACTCATTTAAACTATTCGGTTTTCGAAAGAAAACTGATTTTTTGGTTTCTAGTTCAGACACTTCTTGGAAAGTTAAACTACTTTTTTTTTAAATTAACTTGTTTGTTTGAGGATGTATCATTTAAGTAGAAAACGCAATATTGTGGTTGAAAATTCAAATATTTTGTTTTAAATTGATATTTTTTAGCAGAAAACTCTAACTGTTTTACTGAAATTTAATGTGTTTTGTTAAAAATTCGTCTTCATTGTTAAGAAATAAATCTTCTTGATTGAAAATTACCCTTTTTTTGTTAAACTCAACTGTTTTAAAATTCAGAATTTTATTCTTTATTATTTTAAATCTTAGCTACTCTATTTTTTATTAAAGTTAAATTTTTTAGGTTTGAAGTTCAAATACTTGGTTGAAAGATGATCTTCTTTAAAAAATTTTTTTTTACATTTAAAAATATATGTATTTTGTCAAAATTTTTCCTTTTTGGCAGCAATTTAATCTTCTTGACCGAAAATTCATTTTAGCTGTATTTCAAAATTCAACTACGTGGTTCAAAGCAAAATTGCTTCGTTAATAATTTGCTTGAAAATTCTTATCTTTTTTTAAAATTTGGTCTTTTTCGTAGAAAATTAATCTTTATTGTAATAAATTAAAATTGTTTGGTATAAATTCTATATATTGCACTATTTAAAATTACTATCTTCACCAATGAGTCAAATTTATGGATTTGAAAAGTCGCTGGTGAGGCTTTGAGAAATAATTTTTTTATTCAAATTTAAATTGTTTAATTTTGTTTGGAGAATCGATCTGTTTTGCTTTAGAATTTAAATAATTGTTTGCAAGTTTAACTCCTTTCTTAAGTAATTTTTGTTTAGCTTTTAAAGGTTCACTATTTCAGATGGGGACTAATCTCAATGACTGCCAATTCATGTACTTTTTTCAATATTTTTCATTAATTGTAAAAAATAAAGTTTCTTGATTGAAAATTCATCTTTTTGGTTCCATTCTACTGATTTTAATTTAAAATCGAATACCTTTTTGGCTGAAACATCATTATTGAGAATTCATCTTTTGTTATTATAAATTCTACTAATTTCTTGAAAGTTGAAATACTTTGTTAAAAATTAGATTTTTCGGTTGAAGGTTCATCATTTTAGTTAAAGCTTTGAACGATTTATTTAATAATGTTTGTGTTTTTTTGATAATTAATCCTTTCTGGCATTAAATTATCTTCTTCACCCAACATTTACTTATTTTTTTAATTTCGACTGCGTGGTTCAAAGTTGAACTAATTCTTTAAAAATTCATTTTTTGGCTAAATGTTCATAATTTAAATTCAAATTTACACTCTTTTGTTAACAATTATTGTATTTAAAATTTTTTTATGTTCAGCACAAAATTAATATTTTTTGGTTTTAGATTTAAGAGATTGCATTATTCAAAATTCCTATTTTTACCAATGAGACAAATTGGCGGATTTAAAAGTAAGTTTTTGACGCTACAAGAATTAATTTTATTCATTTAAATTCGACCTATATAATTTTTAGTTAAAAATTAATCTTATTTAGTTTGCAATTTATATATTTGGTTAAAACAATATATATTATTTGGAAAAATGATCTTTATCAGTAGAAAATCAGTTTTCTTAGCGAAAAATTCTTTTCTTGAATACTAATATTTTTTAGTTAAAAATGTATATCTTGGGTGGAAAATTGATCTTTAAAATTGCAAATTCAACATTTTGGTTGAAAGTCCAAGGAGTTGTTGATTACTTACTATTTTAGTAATTGATTATTCATATTACTTGCAAATGTTTCTTTCTTTGGTTGAAAATCTTTGGTTGAAAATTGATTTTGGCAGTTGCAAATTCAAGTTTTTAGTTAAAAATTTTTGTATTAAAAAAAAATATCTATCTTTGGTAGAAAATTAATTTTTTTCGGTTTTAGAATTACGAGATTCCATTATTCAAAATTCCTATTTTTACCAATGAGACAAATTGGCGGATTTAAAATTTCGTTTTTGACGCTACAAGAATTAATTTTCTTAATTTAAAATCAAGTAATTAAATTTTTTTGTTAAAAATTGATCTTATTTAGTTTC
>JAAAKG020000025.1:5188131-5207474 GCA_010014905.2 Druon quercuslanigerum
CTACTCCCCTCCCTACCGAGTGAGTCACGCCTACCCCGAAAGGGAAACGGCTTAATGGTGTAATAATAATAATCCTGGCATCATTAAAGGGCTTGGATAGATTTTTAAATAAAATGTATGCGGATTGATGACAGAAGTATTAAATAGTAAATTCGAAAACTGTAAGTTTACCTTACTACTACTATTTAAATACCGAAATTAACTCAACTTAACTCAAGGCTATTTAACTTATAATTATCGAATTTTCACAGGCTTTCTCCTATTTCCCGATTTAAATTATTTTCTAAAAATGAACCCTTTTGCTTTTTCAATGCAGACTGAATTAATAGAATCAAATATTAATAAGTTTGTATATTTTAAGATATTTCGTTTACTTGTGTCTAATTAGGCAGATAACTAATTAAATTTCAATATAATAACTTCAAGATATTTAGATTAACATTTTAAAAGCTAAAAACAGTTAAAGCATTCAAAATGAAAGAATTAAAATTGAAAAAAATATATCGGAGTGACCGGTGGACCCGGAAGCCAGGAAACGACCGTGAATTTTTTGAGACCGGGAAAAACAGTTCGGAAAAACTTTTTCATTTATGAAATCATTGATTTTACAATGCTTTATAAACTGTTTTTAAATTTTAAATAATTTTAAATAAACAGGTGTATAATTAAACTCTTTTATTCAAAATAAACATGTTATGAGCCCATTACGCCCCCCTCTGAACGAAGTATTTTCAAATGTCGCACCATACGAAATTACCAATCACAGTTCAAACATATGGGACCCATATAAACCGCATGTTTTCATCTACAACCAACATAAACGAGGAACTGAAAGAGGCAAAACAAGTCTTGTTGTCCCAAAAATCTTAAGAACTTTGAGCTCTTCGCTAAATTTAACAAATGGAGAAAAGAAAACAAAACACAATAATGTTCAGCCACGGTAAAGGGCTATCTTACATCACTCGCAGGGTTACACACGTCTTCACCGCGGGAAATTTAATGTTAACAGGACGACCTGCGGCAAAGACGTGCCTAACCCTACGTGTGATGTAATATACTTTAATTCAATTTAAAATTCTATTCAAATATTGTTTAAGTCTAAGAAAATCTATTTTTAACCAATTAAATTTAAAAAGTTTTAAATTAAATAAAGAACAATTTTTCAATGTTCAACAATATTGGACTGTTTATTCAAAATGAACAATTATAAATGAAATATTAAAAAATAAACGTTTTAAAACTGATTTTTTTTTTAAAATGATTATTTTGAAGACTGAGAATTCAAATAGCTTAATTCTAATTCAAAAGGCGTTCACATTACGAAAAAATGTTATCGTTCAATTTTAAATGTTTCTAACTTTAAATTTCTTTAAATGCAACGATTTTGAACGTTTGAAAATTTATTGATAACCAGAAATCTTCGAAATTTTCATTTTATAAAAATTGAAAATTTTGCAGTTTAGCGGCATTTACTTTCAAGTTATTTATTTTAATTAAGTTAAAAGCTTCTATTGTATAAGTGCAAGTTATTAAGCGTTTGAATATAATCTTTTTAAACTTCAATTAAAAAAATTTTTAATTCGAAATAGTTCCACTGAGTGCTTTAATTTTCAGCTCAGACTCGATTATTTCAAATGAAAAAAAATTTCAGCTTTAAGAATTCGAACTTTTTAATTTAAACCCAGAAAAATGTTTACGGCCCGGAAAGAAACCGGAAAATGACAGGAATATTTTTTTGTTTAATTAAAGCGGCTATTCTAATACTCAAAATTTTAGGCCTTTAGACTTTTATTATTTTTAAATTTGAGACTTCAAAAACGAAAAATTTCACGAACTTCAAGATTTTATAATTTCAAAGTTACACGATGGTAATTTTCGTTTATTGAGGACAAGTCGGAATTGGTAAATTTATAAATGTTAAAAATTGAATAGTTTGAAATTTTTAATGTTTCATATAGAAATAAATTAAAAATTCTGTTTTTTTATCGTTATCCAGTCCAGTGAATAGAATTTTCAACCAAAAAAGATTGTTTTTCGACAAAACATGTAATATTTATAACGTATATATAGTTAAAACGTTAAATTTTCATTACAAAAATATAAAGTTTCAAGAATCAAGTTAATTTTCAATCAAAAAGTTTAATTTTATGATAAAAACATGAATTTTTAACAATTTTTAAACAAATAGATAGTATTTCTACTACAATTAAAAAACTTCAAGAAAAAATTAATTGAACAAACAAAAGGAATTTTCATCAATATTTGAGTCCTCAACTAAAACAGATTAATTTTCAACCAAACAGTTACATTTTTATCCCAACAAAATTGATTTTCTCTCAAAAAAGATAAATTTTCAACCAAACAGTTACATTTTTTTACCAAGAAAAATGTTATCCCAAAAAAGAAGATTTTTATACAAATAGCCGAATTTTTAACGTAATAACAAATTTTTACCATAAGAGTGAAATATTCAATCAAAGAAATAAATTTTTAACTAAAATGATAAATCTTCAACTAAAAAAATTGAATGATTAACAAAGTAGTTCATATTTCGACCAAATAGTTAAATTTTCGAGCCAAAAAACCAAACTTTCTGCAATATAGTTCAATTTTTTTATCTGAAAATGTAAATGTTCAACAAAAAAGTTAATGTTAATCAAAAAATTTAATATTCAACCGAAATAGATCAATTGTTAACTAGACACTTGCAGTTTTAACCAAAAATATGAAATTTCTATAAAATATAGATTAAATTTCAGTACGTTTCTAAAACTAATGGAATGATTATTAAATTTAATATAAATACTAATATTACTAGTTTCTAATAATATCATTAGGTAAATCACAAGTAATACTGTTACAATTATCAAGAAATTTTGTTATTTTTTTTTTAATTTTATGTTAAGTTGAAAATATCTTACGAAAGAAAAGATTTTGACCATGTACCCCCTCCCCGTGTAAAACAACATTGAAAAATCGTAGGGACCCCCCCCCCCCCAAAGACCCTATGCAATTCACCCATGGCCGGGGGAAAGGGAAGACACAAATTAAAGATTAGGAGATGGAAAGAATAACTAGAAATTATTTATGCCGGGAAAATATACTTACCTACTATATCAAAGTATATTAGAAAAACGACAGGAGACAAAAATTGTATTAAATATTTCCAGTAAAGCTGAATGAATATCAACTATTAATTAAATGAAATTTCGAACAGCTGAACAAATAAAGCGTCACATGTGACGACCAGGCAACTACTGATATAAAGTCTCAGTCATATCCTGTTGCCCTGATATTGTCAGGTCAAAGATGACCTCATCTCAGCTGGACTAGTTTTGACCTGTTGCAGGAGTTTTGAATCATTTTTTTCGAAGAATTGTATCTTTATAATTTGAGTGCACATTCTAAGTTCATTACGTACTCTGCAGATTCTACGTGCTTGCTCTATGTAAACCTTCGATAGGTGAAAGCTTATCCGGGAAAGATGACGTCACCTTGGAATGTTAAAGCTCAGTAGTAGCTTCCTGATAACGAAATGTGACACGGCAAATACACTTTTCAAAAGAAACCTGATTTATACCCCGTCATCGTCGCCAAACTCTACAAAATGAGTTTGCGTCATTGATAACTTTCGGGACCCTTATTCGCCTAACGACTATATTTAAACAGTGATTAGAAAATTTTTGTAAACCTTTTCTGCGATAGAACAAAGGAATGATCAAGAACTATTTGAAATGAACAAAGTATAAACTTTTTAAGTATTTTCACGGAGTAAATAAAGTCAAACGCTACCTACTACGAACATTAGAAAGATCTCACACTATATTTTCTAATTATTATGAAATATATTTTAATTCAGGAAACACAGTCTGTGCCTTTTTTACGTACCCCCCCCCCCCCTTTCTTCTTAAATTGGAAAATTTTCCTAAAACCACCCAAAATTGAAAACTTACACAATTTCTAAAAAGAAGAAACTTTCCAAAAAACAGTTAAATTTACAACGATAAAATTTTTTTTTAACAAGAAAGTTAATTATCAATTAAATAGTGGCATTATCTACCAAAATAGTTTAATTTTTAAACTAAAAAGATGAATTCTTAACAAAATAGATACATTTTCTGCCAAAGAAATGAACTTTAAACTAAAATGATGAATCTACAACAAAAAAAGGAAATTTTAAGCCAAAAAGACGAATTTTCTACAGAACAGTTGAATTTGTACCAAAAAGGATACATTTTTGACAGAATTGTTGATTTATAAATAAAATAATAAAAATTTCAAAAAATTACAAATAATAGTATATAATAATAAATAGTTGAATTCATCCAAAAAAGACGAACTGTGAACAAAACAGTTGCTTTTTCTAAAAAACATTCAAGTACTCTACCCTAAAATATGATATGCCAACAAAAAAGTTTAAACCGAAGATACAAATTTTCGACTAAAATTATGGACCTCCAACCAAAAAATAAAAATAAATTTTCATCAAAATAGTTAAATTTTCAACTAAAATTATGAATCTTTAATATTATACAAGATGAATTTATAAGCCATAAAGTTATTTTCTACAAAACAGTTAAATCTATACCAAAAAGGATAAATTTTTAATAAAATTGTTTAATTTTTAACACATTTTTGTGTGTGTTAAAAATTAAACATTTTTATTAAAACTTTACCCTTTTTGGCATTTTTATCAGCAGATATATTTCCATCCCTTCTTCTTATTAATTTTTGCCACGTGAATGGGAACTATGTTAATAAAACCTAATTCATTTATTTTGGTTATAAATTATATTATTTGGTTGAAGATTCAATTATATGGGTGAAAATTTAGTTATTGTATTGAATTTTTAGTTATTTTCTTGAAAACTCAATAAGTTTTGTAAAAATGCTTTCTTTTAATTCAAAATTCAACATTTTGGTTGAATTTTTTAAAATTTCGGGACATAAAATTGATGAAAGATTCATTTTTTTGGCTAAAAAATGTCATAGCATTGTTATTTTTTGGTTTAAACATCAACTGTTACATTTTTTTATAATAATTAATCTTTTATTGTGAAATATTTTATGGATTGGTGAAAAATCTAATTATAATGTTGAAAAGTTAATAACTTTGTTTCAAATTCGTCCTTTTTGGTATACATTTAACTGTTTTGTAGAAAAAAACTTCATGGTTTATAAATTTGTCTTTTATAATATTAAAGATTCATAATTTTAGTGAAAAATTTAACTATTTTGATGAAAATTCATTTTTATTTTTGGTTGGAGGTCTATAACTTTAGTCGAAAATTCGCATCTTCGGTTCAAAATTTTTTGTTGGCATATCACATTTTAGGGTAGAGTACTTCAATTTTTGTTAGAAAATTCGTCTTTTTGGTTTAAAAATTTTTAAAAAATGGTTAAAAAGCAACTGTTTTGTTCACAGTTCGTCTTTTTTGGATGAATTCAACTATTTATTATTATATACTATTATCTGTAATGTTTTGAACATTTTATTCTTTTATTTATAAATTAACAATTCGCTCAAAAATGTATCCTTTTTGGTACAAATTATTCAAGACAAATAGACGAATTTTCTAAAAAAAAACACAAATTACATTTTCATCCATTAATATAACTTTCAACCATGAAAGATAAAATCTAAACGAAAAATGTAATAACTGATATTTCAAACAAAAAATATTTAAATTTTAAATATTGTATAATAGTTGAATTCATCTCGAAAAGACGAATTTTCAACAAAATAGTTGAATTTGTACCAAAAAGGATACATTTTTGACAGAATTGTTGATTTCTAAATAAAATAATAAAATTTTCAACAAATTACAAATAATAGTGAGTAATAAAAAATAGTTCAATACTCTACCCTAAAATATATGCCAACAAAAAAGTTTAAACCGAAGATACGAATTTTCGACTAAAATTATACACCTCCAACCAAAAAATAAAAATAAATTTTCAAAAAAATAGTTAAATTTTCAACTAAAATGATGAATCTTCAATATTATAAAAGATGAATTTATAAGCCATAAAGCTATTTTCTACAAAACAGTTAAATGCATAAAAAAAGGATAATTTTTTTTTAAATTCTTTAATTTTTAATAAACAAAAAAATAAATATTCAAGCCAAATAGACGAAGTTTCTAAAAAAAAAAAATACATTTTCAACCAATTAATACAACTGTCGACCGTGAAAGATAAAATCTAAACGAAAAATGTAATAATTGATATTTCAAACAAAAAATATTAAAATTTTAAATATTGTATAATAGTTGAATTATTCATCTCGAAAAGACGAATTTTCAACAAAATAGTTGCATTTGTACCAAAAAGGATACATTTTTGACAGAATTGTTGATTTATAATGAAAATAATAAAATTTTCAACAAATTACAAATAATTGTATATAATAATAAATAGTTGAATAATCTACCCTAAAATATATGCCAACAAAAAAGTTTACACCGAAGATGCGAATTTTCGACAAAAATTATGGATTTACAACCAAAGAATAAAAATAGTTAAATTTTCAACTAAAATGATGAATCTTTAATATTATGAAAGATGAATTTATGAGCCATAAAGTTATTTTCTACAAAACAGTTAAATGTATAAAAAAAGGATAATTTTTTTTTAAATTCTTTAATTTTTAACAAACAAAAAAATAGATATTCAAGCCAAATAGATGAAGTTTCTAAAAAAAAATTACATTTTCAACCAATTAATACGACTGTCAACCATGAAAGATAAAATCTAAACAAAAAATGTAATAATTTATATTTCAAACAAAAAGTATTTAAATTTTAAATATTGTATAATAGTTGAATTCATCTCGAAAAGACGAATTTTCAACAAAATAGTTGAATTTGTACCAAAAAGGATACATTTTTGACAAAATTGTTTAATTTTTAATAAACAAAACAATGAATATTCAAGTCAAATAGACGAAGTTCCTAAAAAAATTACATTTTCAACCATTAATACAACTTTCAACCGTGAAAGATAAAATCTAAACGAAAAATGCAATAATTGATATTTCAAACAAAAAATATTGAAATTTTAAATATTGTATAATATTTGAATTCCTCTCGAAAAGACGAATTTTTAATAAAATAGTTTATATTTCATCAAAATTCTTAAATCTTCAAGCCAAAAATATTAGTTTTCTACAAACCAGTTCAATTTTTATCAAAAAGGACGAATTTTAAACAAAGTTGTACATTTTTCAACATTATAATTAGATTTTTAACCAATCCATAAAATATTTCACAATGAAAGATTAATTCTTATCAAAAAATGTAACAGTTGATATTTAAACCAAAAGATAACAAAGTTATTATTATATTATTCCCGAAATTGAAAAGAAATTCAACCAAAATGTTGAATTTTCAATCCAAAAACATAAATTATCAACCAAAAAATTAATTTTCAATTCAAATAAAGCATTTTCACAACAATTATTGAGTTTTCAACAAAATAATTAAAAATTCAATACAATAACTAGATTTTCACCCATATAATTAAATTTTCAACCAAATAATATAATTTATAACCAAAAAAGATGAATTAAGTTTTATTAACTTAGTTCCCATTTACGTGGCAAAAATTAATAAGAAGAAGGGATGGAAATATATCTACTGATAAAAATGCATTTTTTATTAAAGTCCAACATGAACGGTTTTTAATTCTGGTTTTCATCTAATTTTAAATCTTTGATGTCCTTGAATCTTTTTCTGCTTTGATATTGTTGTAAGTAGAAAGTGCTGATGTGCCCAATAAATTTCTCAAAGCTAGCTAGAAAAATGTTAACACAAAAACGGCTAGAAAACTTACGAACGAAAAGGCCTGTTGAATTTCACTTTTTCGGAAAAATCCCATTTTTTACCTAAGGCTAAATTACTAAATCGCTGTGATCCCTGTTTAGTTATTTGTGAGTCATTTAAGTATGTTTTTCATCAGTAAATGCATTTCTGAAGAGAATGAACCCCTTTTCGAAATTTCTTTAAAACTATTTTAAAAATCAGAAAATACCTCATATTAAAATTACTTATTCATTATTTTTTTTCTGCTTAGAAAAAATTGTCTTTAGCTTATTTTTGCATTGGCTAAATTTTCGTAATGGTTTCACAATGTGTAAGGCTGAACCTCGAAACTATTTTAAACTTTATTCTTTTTGTGGATAAAAGAATCAACTCGGAAAGTCAGAAAGTACAATACGTTTTGAAATATATCGCTTATCTTTCTTAAGGCTCTTACGTTTTTATTGCCTTTTAAATGGAATACCATTTATAGTTTTATCATTTTTATAGGGCTCATAAAGAAAACTGATTATCTTTCGTTTATTTTATATTTAATAAAATTCAATTACCAAACTCTTCATCATATTGAAACAATATTCATTGTACACTTTCAAGGCAAAACTTGTATACACATACCTTTGGAGAAGGCGAAAGATTTATGGGTATAATAAACATGCTCAATAAAATGTACCATAAGGCTTTAACTTTCTTTTAATTTTTGTAAGTTTTTATGCATGAATATAAATCGCTTTTTCTTACAAGAGTTTACAAAAAAGGGATGATTTACATAAAATTTTAAGCATCGATTTTTTACGAAAGTAGGTCTACAAAGTTTAATATCCGATACTTTATCTATAATATGTTTAGTTCGTCTGTTGCTAAAAACTAGTTTAAAATGGATAAAAAGATTGGAATATATGGTAAGTCTCAGAGCCTTCACTGCAGTAGTTACGGTACGTTAGAATCAGACGCGGGAAGTAGAACAAGCCTTGTAATTCAGGTGGCGCAGCCAGAAATGAAAAATAATAGACTTGCTTTTAGAATCGCATGGGGAATTAAATACTAGGTTATAAGATTCGAAAAATTAAATTTAATAATAAACATCACATTTCCCATCCTTTAACCATATTAAAAATAAAACAATTTCGAATTGTAATAATTGAAAATCCAATACCAAAGTGAAGTTTTTAAATTGTACGATTGCAAATTGTACCACGTATATTAAAACTGGTAAATCTGTTAAGAACGAAGTACGAAATTAAATACCAAGGGTTGATCATTCAATCAAAATATTTTAGAAGATATCTATGGGTTTTGAAATGTTCTTAAAAATTTCAATGTTAGTATATCAAGATTTTTCAAAGTATTTTTAATTACTTCAAAATATTTCTAGGAATATCAAACTATTCCAAAGGAATTAGAGATTTAATTTTATTCGGCATTTCGCAAGATTTTCATGGATTTCAACTAATTTTACAAAAAAATTCAATGGATTTAGAGATTTTAACAACTTTGTAAAAAGTTTCAAAATACTTTACGGGACATTAAAAAACTTTTATAGTTTTAAGATTGCAAGGGATTTTAAAAAATCCGGATGTATTCAAAAGGATTTTCAAAGTATTTCAAAATATTTGAAGAAATTTCATAACAATTTTTCAATTGATTATGACGGATTTTAAGTAACTTGAAAGTTTTTCAAAGTATTTTACGTTGTTTGAAGCCTCTCATTAATTTCTAAGGCATAAGTATTTAAAGATAAACAAATATTTATTTGTATTATTATATCTTATTAATAAAGTCTTTTATTAAATAGAAATATGTACTTGTTATATTAATTTTGCCTTTTTTAGTGCAATAGAATTTAATATTTAGAATACGGTAATATTCAATAATCGTGCGTGCAGTGAGCGTGTTTGTTGGTTAGTATCATAAAAATAGCTGACCTATATGCTCAAAACGAGGCGAATTGGGACAGGTGATTGTCTACTTGATACTAATTTTTTCGGATTATTATTTAAGAAAATTGTTTCGCAGACTCTGAATGCAAAAGAAGAAGCCCAATATTTTTAGATTCTATATGGTGCATTATTTCGTAAGAGAGAGAGAGTTTAAATTTTGGGATTTTCGTGGATATCGTTTTTTTTGGTGATTTTTCACTCTTCTGATGGTGATAAAAAATTTTGTCTAGTACAGTTTTAATAGGTGGTTTTACACACTATCGATTTACCATAAACATTTAAAGAAATATATATGTATATATTCGACCTCCAAAAATGTAGGTCAAAAATCAATTTGATTTCGTTCATAGAAGGATCTTTTTTATAAATTTTGTATGAGCTAGAAATCAAGCTTAGCTTTTTTTCTTTTAATTTTCCTTTTTAATCTTAAGGCTATCAATGGATAAATCTCTATCTTTCTTTCGAAGCAAAAAAAAATTGAAAGAACCGTCCTTCCATGAAAAATGTCAAATTAATTTGTGACCTTTATTTTTGAAGAGCAAATAATTATTTTTACAAAAAATGCTAAAGAGTAATGAAAACTGCGTCAAAAAATCTATTGAAACTGGAATACATTATATTTTTTATTGCCATTAGAAGAGAAAAAAATCGCGGGAATAGACTGAAATATAGATTAAAAGTTTAAATTTAAGAAGGCCTAATTTTGCGAAGGTTCAGATTAACGAAATATCAGTTTAACAATAGGAGAGTGATCCGCAAATAATTTAACCAAAGGTTCAAATATCCGAAAATTTACAAATTGTTTATGATTGTTTTTCATTCAGATAGATGTTTAATAACAAACAAAACATTTATAATGCGTAATAAGTTGATTAAAGGGATAAAAACAATAAAAATTCAACAAAATCAGTGACAAAAATCTTATATAGTTAATATACATTAATTTACGTAAAAGAAAAATGACCAATTGAGTTAAAGGATACGCAACCGAGAAAGAAAAAATAAAGGTTAGTATTATTATTATAAAAAATTAGAATATTTTCCCAGGCTTAACATGGTTACTGCTCCATAAAAAAAATAATTCTAATAAAAATAATACTAACCTATACCTATAATAGAAATATCTACTAATAAATTTTTTGCTGAGAATTAATATTTTAAGCTTGAAAATTTAACAATTTTGTAACTTAACAATTTTGACTTGAAAGTTCAACTAATTGGTTGAAATGTTTTCTCATTTACCTAAAAAATCTTTCTTGTTTAAGAATTCTTTATGTTGGTTTGAAAAATAATTTCTTTGGGTTGAAAACCTAACTATTTTGTTGAAAATGTTTGGTTTTTTGTTTTGGTTGAAAATAAATCATTTTTAAATTTTCGGATATTTGAACCTTCGCTTAACTGATTTTCGGATATCTCACCTATCGCTAAACTGATTTTTCGGTAAACTGTAACTTCGCAAAATTAGGCCTTCGGAAATTTGAACTTTCAGTAAAATGTACTTTCGGAACTTGAACCATTGGAAAAATGAACGGCTGTCATATTTTGCTACATGCATTAACTAAATTTTTTTTAGTTTATGGTGTGTTGAAACTCATATGACATTGTAAAATAATTATTTTCTTGACAAAAACATTTTAAATAAGAAATGTGTTTTTTCACTGAATACGATGAAAATTCTATATAAAACACTTATTTTCCGATAGATCTTAATTGTTGTATTCACTTATTGTTTTAAACTAGGAAAAACAATGGTAAAACTGTTTCTGAGCCCAATTAATCTGAATACTAAGTCTGTCCGGAAAATATCCGACCTTGTTGTGTGCGAGGAGTGAGATTTAATTTTGGTACATGGCGAAGATATCCCTCACTGCGAGAATCACTCCTTAAAGTCACCGTTCAGAATAGATAACAGTTTCTTCGTCACCAGAAATTGTTGAATAAGCTGCGATGAATAGGTAGGTAGATTTTCGTGATTTAATCGCGTCATAACTGCTTTGTAATACTCTTTGTTTATCGGCTGACCTTTTGGAATGTATCCATGGCACATAACAACTTCCTGATTCCATATTGTGAGTTGTTTTGGCCTGTGCAGGCTTACCAGAGGCAGGTTTAGTTTCGAATGAATTACGACCACTTTTAAAACGCTTAAACCACTCTTTAATTTGAGTATCACTCATAGACTCATCGCCATAAACTTTCACCCGATTTTCCCCGTTTGATGAAAAAAATGGTATATTTATGAATAAATAACATACCTTAGTTCTGCATTCAGAATTTTGAGGACGATTCGTGAGACTTCCAACGTGATTATGGGATGTCGGAAGGGAGGGTTGGTTCTGACTGAGGTTCCGAAGGGGGTTGAGTTGGACGCGATCCGTATCCCAGGCATTGGCACCATGAGGAGGCGCTAGCCCGGCTAGCCCCCTCGCTGGCGAGGGCGGCCCTACCAAAGCACTGGGTGGCAATGACAGACCGGGCCCCGATGCCACTGGCGCTCCCTTACCATTACCAATAAGGGGCCCAGTATCCACGTTTTTTGGACAGGACTGCATCGGGCATGGACAGCTCTGGAAAGCTGCATCTGAAACATTCGATTAATATCCTTCCTTAAAACTAATTACCCAATCAAGAACAGTTTCAGGGTACGTGCCATTACAAAACTTAGTCATCACAGGCTGTCATCTATTTTCACCTTTTTTCCATATATTTTTTAATAATTTGTCACCTAATCATTTTAATTTGGCATCAGGGTGGCTGCAAGTAAGGGATAAGTCTGTGATTTTGAAGAAAATTAGTAAAGGTCAGGAAATGTATATAACCGTTACTTTAAATGAAAGTTAAGGATAATCGAACATTTTTAAAATTTAATTTCAAATGGTTTTATTGACTTTAAGAAAGATTCTATGTTAAAACTGTTACAAGATTAGGATTCTAATCTTCGAATATTAATAGTAAGCGAAGAATTTGGAAAATTGTCTATTTTTTGCAGTTGCTTCCTCGTGACGCTTAAATTTTATTATTCGGTTTTTCGTTTAATATTGAACTACTTTGACAAAAAATTAAGTTATTGTTGAAATTTCATATATTGATGATGAAAATTCAACTGCTTTAGTAGAAATTTCATTTTTTGTTGATGAAAATGCCAATGCTTAGTTTGAAATTCGTCTTCTTTGAAATAAACTGTTTTTGATATTTAAAATTAAAATTTTTTTTTTGGCGGAAATATTTTTCGTTGAAAATTATATTATATATATTCTTTGTTGTTGACTTTTTTGTTGAAAATTCTACTTTTTGGTTGGACAATTCATCATTTTAGTGGTTGAAATTCTGACAATTTTGTTTTAAACTCATCTTTTTGTTGAAAATTAATTTTTGTACTGTATATTGAACTGCTTCCTTTCTGGTTAAAAAAGCATCTTTTTGGTTGCAAATTTAACTATTTTTTCTAAAATTAATGTATTTTTATGAAAATTTATTTTTTACTTTGAAGATTTATCTCCTAAGGTGGAAAGTTCAGATTTTTGGGTGGAATTTCCAATATCAACTATTGCATCTTTAATGATTTGTTGAAAATTTTACTATTTTGAAGAAAATTCTTTTTTTTAAATATCAAATTTTACATTTTTCAATGAGGATTCAACTTTTCGGGTTTAAAAGTCTGCTGTTTCCTAAAAAACTTGACTTTTTAGCTTCGAAATTTAACTATTTAGTTGAAAATTTATCATTTTAGGAAGAAAATTCAAGTACTTTATTGAAAATTTAATTATTCTGTTAAGACTAACTTTTGTTTAATTCATCTTTTATAGTCAATTATTAAACTTTTTTGGCGAAAACTCGACCTTTTGGATTGAAAATTCATCTTTTATATTAGCGAAATCATCTTTTATGACTGAAATAAATAAATATGAAAGTTTCTAATTTTAATATGAAATTTTTTACTTCGTTTATACAATATTTAATTTTAGAAATGAAAAATTTGTTAGGGAAAAATCAGTGAAAAGTAAGACAACAAGAATTTGGGCTACTTGATAATAAAATTTTGTTCCCAAAGCTTTCAACATTTAAATTTCATGAAAGATGACGCACACCATCGAAAAGAGTTTTCGATCTTTAAAGTGCGGTATTTGAAATAATGCAGGAATTCAAGTTTTTTTTTACGTCGGACAAAATGTTCTATTAAAAAACTTTAAAATTAGCAAAATGGTAGTGATTTTTCTGAAAAACTTTAAAAACACTGTTACTGTACTGTTTTCTAATTTATACTAAATTTGTTATAAATTTTGTTTATTTATTCTTTTACAAATATACCTTAGCAACCATAAAATTAGATCATAAAATCGTATTATTTTGAAAAAATACCATTTTGATCTGTTTTACACTAATTCAAGTACAAAAGTGGGTAATTTATTTATTTTTGTATCTTGTGTCGCTATTACAAAAAAACGTGGATTTTCCCGTTTTTGAGAAAAAGATGAATATAGAAAAAAATAGAATGAAAAACAAAAATTGCATTACCTGCCATTTGCTTATAAAATAATACTACAATTTAAGAAATTATTTTGACAACTTTTTGCTAACGATTTACGCCAATAACTTTGAGACATAAAACACCAATAACATTATCAAAACGGAACTTCCGCTACACGAAATTTCCTCCACATTTATCAATAAAACTTAAATTTCTCATTTTTTATCAGCCCGCTAAAATGCAATCCAAATTAAATAGTAATTGAAAGCTTTTGAAATTAAAAGCAGTAAAATTAAAACAATATGGATACAGTTACACGGTATCCTCAATATGATAACATTTGTATTCCTCTTATCTCCAATGTATTTGATATTCAGCATTTGTAGAATATTAAATATATTTATAAATCATCTCAAATTGATTTATTATGTTTTGTTCATTTACTTCGGAACTATATTATCTAGTGAAAAATATCAATAAAAAACTTCACTGATTTTTTTTATTATTAATACGTATCTACAATTATTTAATATTTTTTTATGTCTCTAAGGTTTATTTAAATAGAAAATTATGCACTTGCGTGCAGAATTATTTTCTACAGGTCATTTTATAATTATATTTGATTAATTTTTCTACAATTTTAAACACGAACTATAATAACTTAAATATTTTAAAGAACGATTGCGATCATAGTGAATGTTAATAAAATTTAACTTAAAAAGAGACATATACAATTTTATTAAATCACTTCATATTTGTAATAAGAGTGTGGAAGATTCAAATTCCTTACTGCTGCATTTAGTAAATCGTGCAAACTTAAAACTTTAAAAAAGTAGAATAATTTTTTCAGGAAAAAGTTAAAATACTAATCTAATTAGCAATTATAATGTTATTACAATCATGTCTTGTAAAATTGTTGGTTGATTTGTTAAAAATATTACATGAAAATGAAAAAAAATTCTGTGAAATCGAAATCACAATTTAAGATAAAACAAAAGTCTAGTTCCGAGCTCAAGTGTTGCTGAATTAAGGTCAAAAAAGTTTGAATAGAAAAACTTATATAGTTTCGAGCAAGTTAGATGTGGAATTTGACAATCTCAAAGCTACAATGACAAACTGGAGCAGTCTTGCCTGAGAATTATGATAACAAATCTAATTTTCAGTTTAAATAAAAAATAAAAACCTACTGTCGAGATATTATGTTCCTGAAAGCGCCTAAAAAATATTTTATCGACAAAAATTAACCAATTCCGAGTAAATAATCCAAGAATGTTCAGGTCACAATATCATAGGTTTTGAAAATCGACTTTCGGTGGCGATTAAAAATCAAATTATTCCATTTTGTTTAGGGAATTAAAACTCGCATCCGACATTTCGATGCTGAGTGAAAAAAACATTTATATTACGCCAAAATACTAAGGTCAAATTTTAAATAAAATACAGTTCACATTTTTTTATTTCTGTATTAAAAAGGATAATAGAAACAATTTTTTTAATATAATGTAACATCCATTGTTGAAATTTTGTTAGAAAACTTGTTTTTAAACAACTGTTAGTTATATAGTTCTAGAACTGAAAAGCTTTAAATATTCTTAAAATAATGTCATTTAAAAATGTAATTAAAACAAATCTAATGAAAATATCACAAAACTAACAAAAAAGATTTATTTTAACAATGTTTTTTTGGCAGGGAATTTTTTCTTAATGTTGCTTTTTACAGATTTTTGAAAATTGGTTGAATTTAAAGAAATTATGGCTTACTTAAAAAAAACAACCTCTAAAACTCTATTGTTTACAATTTTGAAAGTAAGTTTTTGTAAGGCTGTAACCTTTAAAATCATTTTTGTAAAGAAAATTGCTTGATAAATAATTTTATTTGAAGAACGTTTGCATATTTCCAAAATTAGAAACAGTAGAGTATAATTGCAGGGAATGTTTTCACCGAAAAAAATATGCTATAATTTATTAAATTTCAATAATTTTGTTTAAATTGGTAAAAAGCGACAGTTAAGATAAAAATCAATTACAAAAACTATGGTCAAAATAATAATTTTCCTGATTTTAAAACTTTTGTTCATTAAAATGAATGTCTTCGTTCATAAGGAATGCCTGATAACATAATTTCAATTCATACTCAACTCTTATTTTTAATTATTCGAAAGAGATGTAACTTCTTTACAAAGCTTGTATTGGATTATACCAGACTAATTGAAGTTAATTCTGCCAATTATCAGTTTACTTTATTTCTTCAAGGTAAATCTCTTATTTGAGAAGCTCATCATACCCTTGAATGTCTTGCGAGCACTTATAGACAAGAGAGAAATAGATCTTTGATTTATAAAACGATAAAAAGATTCCATCAGAACAAATATTTGTGTATAGGTGACTGAGAAATCGAATCGATTTTTATTTTTATTTGCTTGAGAACTAAATAAATAGACTTAGCTATAAAGTAAATTACCTTAATTGAATTACCTTATTTGTTATGTAAATATGTTATTTAGAGCTTAGTTTATTCATCGGATTTAAAGCAAGTGCAAGTGAAAATATTTTGATTTTTATTCAAAACCTCGACTCTTGCGTCCATTGATTTCAGCGCTATCTCTGATACTTTCTGGTGGAAACAGGGACAATAGAGTGACTTTTTACGAACATAGGAGAATAATAAATTATGTTTTAAAAAACACTGGACTTTTAAACCCAAAAAGACGATTTTTTTTAAAGTTAATTTTAAATCAAATAGTTAAGTTTTCGAATTTCTAAACAAAAAAGATTAAACTTCAACTAAAAATGGTTTCATTTTTAATGAAATAATTGAACTTTCAATCCAACAAGAAACTTTCAGAAGAAACTTGAGTTTTCAACCAAGAACGATTAATTTTGATCCAAAAAATATTACTTTTTAACCAAAAGATGAATTTTTAGTTCAAAAGGACAAATTTTCTATCCAGCAGTATGTATCTTAAAAACGAGTTGATTTTAACAGGAAAAAAGCTTTTTATGAAAATACTTCAAATGTCAGGAAAATAATTAAATTTTTAACTAAAAAGCCGAAATTTTGACCACAAGAGAGATAAAATCGAAACGAAAATATAACTGTAGCCTTTGAAATCAAAAAGAATGAACTTGAAAAAAAAATTAAATTTCAATCCAAGAGACCAGTGGGATTTTCGACAATGAACATATATTTTTGACAAAATAATTGAATTATTAACAAAATAATTACATTTTTAACCAATCAATAAAATCTGTAAACAAATATAAAATTTTAATCAAAAAAGATAACTTCAATCCCAAAGGACGAATTTTCTACTTTAGAAGACGAATTTTCAAGAAAACAGTTGAATTTTCGATCCAAAAGGATGAATTTTTTATAAAAAAATACAAGATTTCGATAAAATAGTGGAGTTTCTGACAAAGTTATTTACTTTTTAAAAAATGAATTAAATTTTCAAGAAAATAGTACAATTTTCAAACAAGTAGTAGAAGTTTTAACAAAAATAAATTAATTCAGAACCAAAAATATAATAGTAGACTTCTCAATTAAAAATAATAAACTTTCATAAAAAAAATATACATTTTTAATTTAAAAAAATTACTTTTATCAAACCAGAAAGACGAATTTTTTGTCCCATAAGACGAAAGTTTAACAGTTGAACTTTCAACAAAACTCGAAAATATCAATTTCGAAACAAATTGCAGAACTTTGAAGCTAACAAGAGGATTTTTGAAACAAAAAAAGATTAAACTTTAACCAAAAATAAAACAGTTTAGATTTTAAGCTAAAAAGACGAATTATTTAGCAGACAGTTCTATTTTCAACAAAAAATTTCATTTTCAACCAAGGAAGATCATTTCTCCGTCAAAAACATGAAGTTTCAATCCAAAAAGCCGAATGTTTGAGCCGAAAGGATTATTTTTATAATAAATTAGTTAAATTTCCAACAAAATAATTAAATCTTCAACCAAATCAACTAGCTCGATAATGTATTTATACACCATTTGTGCACAGACTTTTTTTTAAATAAAAGGTCGAAGCATCGATAACTGTGATTTTTTTATTGTGAATTCTCTTTTGTTAAAGCTCTTTCGGCTTTAACGAACGCATTCTCATCACATGTTTCGTGATTCGCAATGGATTCAACACTTTTATATAAAATTAATTTATAATTAAAATAAATTAATTAATAATTAATAATTCTCTATTTTTCATCATCCGTATCGTTTTTCCACATATTTTATTTTTATTTTATTTTTAAGCTTATTTTTTATGAATAAAAAAAATCTACTCGCCCTATCTGAAAATTATTATCACGACATTTCTCGATCTTTTTTGGCTGATTGAATCAAAAAATGATTGATAAATTTGTAGCTCGTTTTGAGGTGAACAACTTTTATTTTATTTATTTTTTTGTAGCTTGTGTCATTTGTCAAAAAATTGCATTTTTTCAATTTTAATGTTTTTTACGAATAAAGCAAATACTGCGTTTCCTATAAAAAAGTGATAATAACAAAGTTTCAGATATTGTTTGGGTTTATAATTTTCGTGAATTTGTCTTTTTTCTTATTTTGCATAGTTTGAAGGCGAAATGGAATTTTTGATTATTTTTTTTACGATCAAAATTTAAATTTTAGATTCTTTACGAAAAATCAAAAAGTTGCTACGATAATCTTGAAGAGTTTTAAAAAAAAACGACGTTTTTATTCTCCATGCTTTTTTTCCTATCTTGAGTTGTTGGGCGTAAAATGTTAATTTTTGTTATTTTTTTGGATTTTAAAGATACTGTAACTCTGTTTATTCTTTTTTTATCAAAAAAAGTCGTAGGAATGAATTGTTCGAGTTTCTGAGTACTAGGAATATTCATACATCGAATTTTTAAATTTGAAAAGTTGCCTCACAATTTTTGAAAATGCTCTACATTTATCCAAAATGGATGGATAAGGAACTTAACCTTTAGTTTTCGATATTAAAAGAGTGTTCCAAAGGGCAATCTAATAGCTTTATTTGTTTAAAAGTTATCGTGCTCACAGACAGACACATTCCTTAAAACCAGTTTTTCGAGTTCAAAGTCTCACAACGTGGACATTTTCCAGGGGCGGGGGGGGGGGGGCATTTTT
>JAAAKG020000025.1:5215592-5225594 GCA_010014905.2 Druon quercuslanigerum
CCCTTCCTCACACCACTCCCCTCCCTACCGAGTGAGTCACGCCTACCCCGAAAGGGAAACGGCTTAATGGTGTAATAGTAATTACCGATGACGTGTGGGCGGGCGAAACCCATGAATATGACCATCTCTATTTAAACATCATATGTCGGAAAAGATTTAGCTCATATAGGAAGTTTTTGCTCATGTGCATTCTGCAGGGTATTCTTTGAAATTAAAATAAGATGTTGTAACGTATTTTCTTATCGCGTATATGCACTAGGTTTTTTTTTTTATGCAATTCTCCATCTATCGAATGATCTGCAGAAAATTACTCAACAAAAATATTAAACATTCGACAATGTGTAAACACATTAACATAGTAGAAATATATATCCAAGAACTTAATTATTTTTCATGGACATTGAACATTGTCCAATTTTATTTGGTGGCTACATACATCGTTCCCTATCTGGAGATGAATCACAGGAGGAACTTATTCGAAAGCAAGGAACAACAGTTTTGTAATTACCAGTTTATCGGTTCGTCCTCAATACCTGAAAGCAGTCTACAATCTACATTCTCCAACTGTATATTGTACAGTGTTCTATCCCTTCCTATTTTCCTCAACTCCTTGTGGCAGCGCCTCTTTTCCTGGCCCTCTTTGATCCATCTCTTTTCTCTGACCAGCCACCCCGTCCCTTTTGGGGTAATACTTTGGCGAACGACGATTTTGTTTCGTTACTCCTCCGCCAACTCAGAAGAGAGACCGGGTTGGTTCAGGACTTGACAATTAAACTCAATCCTATACAAGTTGTTTTTCTTTTGATTCGCCTCGCTCTCCCTCACATGATAATTCCAATTTAACTCGGCTGCTACTCTTCTCCATCCCTAGCTCTTTCTATTTTCTCTATTTCTATCTTTCTTTTTTCTTTCTCTTGTTCCTGCTTTTTCTCCCCCTTTTAGCGGTGGACCTCCTCTCGGCCGACGGTAGTACAAGAGCTGACTTTTCGACATTTCAATCAGACATGACCGTCATCCGCGAGCAAGCGAGTTGGCGGGGTGGGTGGACGCTCTCCTCTCAGTTTCAGCCAATTCGTCGGGTCTCTCTCGAATTCAATGCATGTTTTAATGAAACACTGCTGGCCCGCTGCCCATTGTCAGTAGTATTGTTGCCTAGATGACTGGTCGATCGGAGGCCTCGTACTTGTGTGGGTCCATCTCCTCCTCCCGTCGAAACACCCTCACCCTCACCCAACCAACTAACCACTGCTACCCTGCCCATCCTATCCCTATATCGGCATTTTGGAAAACATCCAAAACAACGTCCAAGGACTCCAATGAGCCTCTCTTACCAACGAAACGGCCAGTTCCTTTTATTCCTGAGGGATGTGTCGGTTGTACAAAAATAAACGACAGTATCGGTGCTGCTCGTTATACGCATCACACAAAAAAGGAAGAAAAAAGTATTCATTGCTGCACGATTTCAGAGTGAGAGGGCTCGAAATTGCTGGATGAGCTTCTGATGGTTAATGCCAGACTACTGGGATGAATTGCTTTTATGCACGACCTACGATTAAATTGCCTGATCATTTGTGGACTAATTAAACGTCGTGGCAGAGGCCCAAATTTCATGAGAGTGTAATTAGTTTATTTGTCAGGAAACAGTGTATTCAATTGTTTTGGAATGTATTCATGATCATGATTAGCATTATTATATATTGCCTTGGCTCAGAGTTCATTTCAATTAATTGTTTATGGCAATCAAAACTTTAAGCTGAATTCCGGATTTCAAATGATTGACACACCATACAAAACTGCAGAATTTAAATTAGTCACATTACTTTCTCTTGTATTATATGTCTTTAATTTCGAAAGCTTTACAGTATAACGTATACCAATTTACATATGAATTAAATTTAGCAATCATTTAACTTTAGATGATTTTAAAATTCAGTTTCAGGCACGGGATCTAATATTGAAGAGCATATTTTCAAAACATCTTATGTCCACTTGAACTTTCGTATTATTATTCTTAGAACTATTTAACATTTAATATAAATATCCATCTTTAAACAATATTAAAAATTGTACAACTTTGAATGCATCACATTCTTAAGTTATAATGCCGGATATTCAGTGCAAATAGGCGGAGTTTTTTGGACTTTAATTTGATTTTAATTCCAAAGCTTCTAAATGTTGTAAACATTTTCCAATTGTTCCAGCTGATATACCTTTTTGTGAATGAATTACGAGTTTTTACTGTTTGATTAGTTTGCTAATCAGATCCAGCGTTCCAGAAAATTGTATCGAAAAGTATTTCTAGAAAACGATTACAAACTTCTTCATATTGATGAAACTATGTGTTTTCACGAACCAGTAGTTTTTTTTACTGTTTTCCGGTATCTTGTATAAATTTAAAATCCATAATTGTCCAATTGTTGGAAGAAATCGATTTACTATTGTCGTAATCCGAAATTATACACTATTATAAATGTTCGGAAAACGAAACATTTCAGACCCAAAAGTAACGGAGTTTCCCAAATGTCTGTTACTGAATTCGGGATTACGATAAAATTGTCGTAAATTTACCAATTTTACGTAAAGTTACGAAGTTTAGAAGCAAATAAGGAAATACTCGGTAGAACTCGGATCCCCTCGGTACCATTCGGAAGGACGTCGCCGTTTTCGCCTATTTTGCAGTACAAGAAAATAATAGGTCACGTACTTTTTTAAAGTTCTTTCTACAAAATTAATTCCCTTCAAAAATAAGTTTTGAGTGCAAAATATGCGGTTGTCGCATTAATAGTGACTCTTGAGTCAGGAATTCGTACGCACTTGCTAGCATGAATATTGAAGTGAACATTGATAGTTTCTGTGACAAAATAAGGAACGAGAAATACGGAAATGACACATAAAGGCCCTTTTTGGACAGATATACAAAGCAGCTGTTTTCAGTAATGGTAACGTAAAACTCCAAAGTGATAAATTTTTTTCGGTTGGGTAAAATTTGAGTGCATAAAAAATGTATATGTATTAATATTATAATTAACCGAAAAAATGGATCACTCTTGGAACTTTATGTTACCGTTGCTAAAAATTACGAAAAAATTTCGGATTTTTACGAAATATGTAACTGAAAGAGGATGCCGTTAGCACTACTGAAAATTTCAAACCGTTTTGTAATGTTATAAAACATGTAACTGCAAAAAACTTCAACTACAAGTTTCGTAAATTCCAAAAGAAAATTTTAACAATGTATAGAGTATAGTTGACCCATTGGCTGAGTTGGGTACATTCTTCGCATCTTCGTTTTAACGCATCTCATTTGTAGGTTCCTGTTTTCTCAGAATATTTAACTTGAGATTGTTGTAAATTGCAAGCTTCGGAAAATCGTAAATTTTCATTTGTGCAAAAATCTAGAATTAAAAAGTAAAATAGTTGGCCCATTGACTCCCTTGAGTAAGGTCGTTAAGTTAATTAGAACTACACGTTTTTAAATTTAAAACCATTGTTATTTTAATTTTTTCTCTGAATAAAAAATCAAAACAAAGTTAATGATATTTCTGAGGTTATTTCACTATTAAAGTTGCAATAAACATAAATTGGAAAGAATTTGTAATCTCAAGCAATTTTAGAGTCAAGTAAAACTGGAGTGTTGTATTTAATCGATTTTCGGGCTTAAAATCATCTACAATGCGATTCTAAAAATACCGTCGTATTTATTTGAAAGTATTCAATTTGCATTTCGCCGTGAAATTTGAATAATCCGAATTATTGAAATAATGCCGTAAAAAGCAACCTGATTGCGATTGATTACACATTTCGATTATTTTTTTATAGCAGTGGTAAGGTTATATAAAAAAATTCTATAGAAATAACAGGATCCTTTTTCGGGGAAGAAGTCTTCCTTCTGGCAACAATATATAATATATGAATACAGTCAAAATTCCATAAAGAGCACGTAATCTTTTACGAATAGATCTTCACCGCCACTGACTCATCATCATCATCTTCTTCATATTCGCAAGACAGCCATGAAACGGGCCGAAGAAACACTTCGCTTATTCGATTCTCTACGGTAATAAGACCATTGTGAAAGGTGTCGGCACACTCTACACTTGGATGTTGTAATAACGTCATAATTCAGTCAATGGACATAAAAGAATTGGCAATAACTTTAGAATTTCAAAAACTTCATGTTCTTTGTCTATAACGAACACTGCAGATATCCGGAAGTATCTTTTACCCGGAATTATATACCTATTTATAACATCCACTTAAATTTATTTTCCCAAATTTTATTTCCAATATGTAGTTAATAAGTTATATACTTAGAACCAGCCAAATATAGTTTATAATTATGTCTCATAATAACCATCATAATTTTTTTAAACTTTCTAATTTAACCCCTTTGTCATTTCATATACGCGGTCCGCATCGTATAAGTCTTTTATTTCCAAGAGGTTTTTCTCAATGTTATTTTTATTATTAAAATCTGGAAAAATTCACTGTTATTCTCCTGAGTCTATTGAAAAGTGCCATAAAAAACCCAAAATGCGGACGAAGGGTTAAGAAAAAATGGAATAACTATTTGTTCATTTAAATCAATAAAAAAAACATTTAAAAAACAATTTATGAACAAAATTGTTTTCTGAACCTTGATTGTGGAAACCTGATGGAATTGCATTTTAAAATTTCCATACAAAAATATTTGAGAGCACACTTTAGAATAAAATATACCATGTATATTTTTTTCATTTTGAATGCTTGAATTAAACTTTATCAAAAAGATCTCTTTTAGATCGCAGTATTTATATGCATCTTCATATTCTGAATTTTCCCCTTAAAAAGTATAGAGAAAGATTAAGTTACTTAAAGCTCGGTAGGCTCTGACGTACACATTCTTATCTCTACACACGCGCTACGAGCTCGATGTTGTTTTTATATTATTTTTTATGGATAAAACAAAATATCTTAAAAGTCTTATTTTAGATTTTTGGCGTACCTGGAGTCTTTTCGTGTAATATTGGAATTTTCTATTTTCTGCATACTACTTTCGATAAATAAAAAAATGACGAGCCCTATTGAAAGATTCTTAAAAGAAATTTTGTAGGATTTTTCAACACCTATAATTTCCTTGAAGACTTTTTTTGTATTTTGCGTCGTTTGGTTCAAAATTGAATGTTGTTTCAAATTTCGGACAAGTCCAATACATACAATACAATTTCCCAATCATAAATGATGAGAATGTAATAATTTATAACAAATTTGTATCTCTTTCTTGGGTGAATAACTTGCGTCTATTAATCTGTTTTCGTACCTTTTGGCGTTTTTCTACAAATTTTTCATTTTTATTTTTAATGTAATTTTTTTGATTAAAACAAAAACTACGCATCATATCAAAAACTGATTAATAAAAAATGTATATGTGTTTTTTTTGGGATTAAAATTTTTGTTCTTTCATGTTTTTTTGTATCTCGCATAGTTTGATCACAAAATGGAATTTTTTGTTTTCCATTATTTTTTGTGCAATCAAAATTTGAATGTTCAATTTTTCAAGAAAATCCAAAAAATTGCATGATCATCTTGCAGAGCTTTTAAAAAGCAATGTTTTTCTCCGCTTGACTCTTCCCTCTCCTAAAAAAAAGTTTGTCAAAGATCGATTTGGTGATTTCATTTTTTCGAGAGTTATCGTGTTTATGGACGGGCGGCCGGACGGACACAAAGTAAAGTGAACTGAAAAAACGGGGCTAAAAATAACTTGTAGGACGCAATTCATTGCCGATTTTTTTTTTTTATAAAAATTCAGCGTTTAATTTTGATCAGAATCATGAGAGCCGATTTTTGAAATTTTGTTTGTTTAAACTTTTATGTTAATTCAAAAAGAGGAAAAATTGTGATTTTGACGGTTTTATTTATTACCTTCTTGAAAATTATATTCCCCTGCTCAACATCTCTTGAATTTGGTGTACAGGGGTCCATAAGAGAAAAAATGGTTGACTAAAAATGTTAATTGTTAGAAACAAATTATATTAACAATTAGCCAAAATCATCGATTGTTCGTTCGCAAAATATAATTGTGCGTGAAAACTGCTTGCCTTTACCGCAAAAATGACACTTGATTATGAAATTTTGTCAATAAATATTTGTTAATAATTTTGTTTAACAAATTATATAAAAAAATGACTATTATCTGCATTTATGGACAAAAAAGGATAGTTTTTTCTTCTTATTCTGTACAAACCGTTTCCTGGTCAGAAACTACATTTTTCCCAATTTACTTTCATTCGCTTATAATAATAAATCTTTAATACTAATTGCTTTTTTATACAAAGTTTCAAAAGAATGAAACATTTTAGAAATCTAAGGTAAATTATATATGATGCAAATTATTGGAAAAAGTGATTTCAGCCTTAACAACCCAAAATCATCTCAATAGAGGGGAAATATGGTGATTTTTGAAGAAAAAAAAACAGTAAAATTAATTCTTTTAAACGAAAATAATGTAGGTAACATATTCCTAAAATTAATTTTGAATAAAATAGTTAAATTTTCAACTAAAAAAATTAATTTTTAACCAAACAATTAATTAAATAGGTAAATGTTTTTAGTGATTTCAATTAAACAAAGTTTTTCAACCGATATTAGTTTATAATTTCGTTTTAAAAAATATATAAACAAATGCTTATTATCGGCATTTATGGGCTAAAAAGGGTCGTTTTTTCTTCTTATTTTGTACAAACTATCTTGTCAGTGATTTTTTAAAATAAATTATACGAACGAATGTTTATCATCGGAATTTACTTGTCTTTCATTTGTTTTTTCATTTGATTTGTACATAACTTCCTGAGAAACCGAGGGGCCATTTACACTCAAACCAAGGGGTTTTAGCACTTGAAATGGGTAAGAAATCAAATGCAGCAAGCATAACACTTTGTGAAATCAGCGGAATCTGAGCGGATCCTTTGACAATCATACGATATTTTGAAATGAGTGAAAATCGAGTGTAATTAGCAGAATACTCTTCAACTATACTGAAATTGTAAGAGAGTAAGTAGGAGTCAACAAGAGATAGTGAGTAATCACGAGCAGTCAAGCGAGCAATCAAGAGACCAGTCAATGTAGGCCGTTCATGTGCGCATCCAGCAGCGACTGTGTATTATTATTGACTACACTGTAAAAAATATTGCTGAAAATTATATTTCGTTCTGTATCTTTTTCCTATGACTGTTATGGGAAAATTACACGTTTCTTGTAAATTAACACTGATTATTAAAGGAATTTTACCATAAATGAATGAAATTTACACTGAAAGTGTAATTTGCCCACAACAATCATATGACACAAAAATACCAATGACTAATGTTGAAATTTTACACTAAAGTGTAACTGAAATAAATATGTAATTTCACAACGTTTATGTAAGCTTCCAACGATTAGTGTAATTTCATACGTTGAGTGTAATACGTTTTACAGCAGCGATTGTACACCTGCAAGTGAATTCAGTGCAAGATTGTGCAAAATTTTGGCGAAATTGCCGGCATTCGGATATATTTTAGAATTGAAATCGTGGAATTCCGCGACCGTGTTTTAGATTTAGATCATGTTAGATCTTCTATTAATATCTGTAACCTCGAACCACGCGCACTGCAAAATTTTTGCAAGGTCACTGCGCATGCGCAAACTTTACATGCGGCGTTTTACAGCATCACTGGAATTTCACAAGGCGAAAGTAAAATAATTCCGTTCTGCCAAAATTGCTTTGTACCACCTGTGTGCGATTTTACACTATCGTATCCAGGAAAAAAGTTCCTCGTTCATTCCTCGTGTTTTCCTAGTTCAGAATAATTTTTGACGGTAATTGAAATTGAAACATTCGAACTCTTGAAGCTGAAAATTTTTTCATATAAAGTTATGAAAACTGCAATTTAAATTAAAACACTCAAAGAGGAACCCGTTTGAATTGTAAAAATAACAGTTAAGAATTTTTTATTCAAAAGCTTAATCATTTACACGTATAGAATGGAAGCGTCTAACACATTTCAAGTGCGACATTTTACATTAAAAGCCCTAAAATTGCAAAAATTTAAAATTTAAACACTTATTAGTTGCAGAGTTGTAAGAGACAATAAAAATTGAACGATCATAATTTTCTGCAAAATGAAAATTTTGTATATCAGCAGATAACTTAATTTTATTTTAAGCAGTACAAAATTAGCAGTTTTAAATATTATCTTAAAACTATTTCTTGAAAATAAAAAAACAAATAATAAAAATTATTATATTGAAACCTTTCAAACCCTTTGAAACGCTTTAAAATTGTAAAAACTCTACGTTTTGCTTTAAATTTTTTGGATAAAGTTTAAATTTCTAATTATTTTCGAAATTTTTACAAGGCGTCTAAATATTTATGAAAATTATTTAAAATTTCCCTAAAATTAAGTAAAAGTCCTTCAAAGTTAAAAAAATTTCCATCAAATCTTGCAGATTTATTTTTTACAATTTTGGAAATCTTATGCAATCTTTAAAAATATTCTCTTGAAAATAATTATTAAGAATAAAAAATAATTTTCAATTGTCTTAGAAATTTTAATAATTTTTGTATCGTCTTGAAGCCTTTTAAAATGCTCAAAAACCTTCTCAATGCTGTGTTTAAAATCTTCAAATATCTAAGTTTTCTAAAATCTAGCGTTTCCAATTGTCATTATGATTATATTGTAATTTTAAACGTTTAACTTTAGTAACTGAGTGATTCAGTTATTGAAGTTAAGTTATTCAATTTTTAAAGTTTCTACTATACAAACACTTTGTGAACACTTTACTAATTCGAATCAAAATGATTCAACTTAAAAACAAAAGCGGTTAAGAATGTTTAATTCTAATATTTTCCGTAGCACCCACGCTTGCTGCGTCGCCCCTAACGTTATGTAGTGCAAACGTGAGTCCCAACCGTGCGAGCAATCATGGAGCAGTCAACGCTGAATCAGATGGAGTCAGACGGAGCATGTTCATTGAAATTAGGGTCATGTCATTATTGAAATCATAGTTAGCTTACAGGACAGGAGAAATTGAATGGAATCCGAAATGTATTCATAAGAAATCAAATGCAATCGTTGACAAAGATTCGTCTGATTTCAGAGTGAATGGCCCCTCGCGAGAAACGAAAGACAAAAAAGTGACCAAGTGATCTCAAGTTGACACTGGTTTTTCGTTTGTTTTTCATTGGATTTCTACATAACTTCATGAGAAACAAAAAACTAACCAGTGATATGTTTGTATTTTGATTCTCATGAAGTTATGTACAAATCAAATGAAAAACAAACCAAAAACCAGTGTGATCTTGGGACCAGCTGCGTCAACTGATTTTGCAGACATTCTCTGCAGAGTATTCGAGGAGAGAACATTCATTCCGTCCCGTAATTGTTCGAATGTTTAGCTATAATAAGGAATAATATCCCCGTCGCAGCACAACTTTTTTTACCGTGTAGAAGTTCTATAACCTTAAAATTCTTTGACGATTTACTTGCAAATAGCTACCTTTTTTATAGATCCAACATTTACCTCCACATTCCAAAACTCAATGTCTCGGGAGTAAGTTTTTTATTTTTTAATTAAATTGATGATTACATTTTTATCGTATTCCACAGGGGAGCCAATCTCGATGTTTGGTTAGATTCACTTTGAGATTGTTAACTTCCACATCTATTTCGAAATGGGATATATTTTTTCAATAACTCTTTTTTACCCGCAACTCAGCAACACATCAACTCGGGAATAGACTTTTGTTTTATCCTTAAGCGGTGAGTATGTTTTTTAGATTTCCCGAAAAATTCAAATTTTGTTAGTTATATACTGTACTGCCGCCCCTCAAATTGTCAAATATGTTAGATGTCGATAAATTTCGTTAACCGAAATTTTAAAATAAGAGCGACCTCTGGAAATTATAAAGGTAGATGAGGAGTTAGATAGACGCATAAACGAAGGTAAGAAGGTTATTGGTAGAGCAGCCCCCCTTATAAGAAG
>JAAAKG020000025.1:5243100-5261142 GCA_010014905.2 Druon quercuslanigerum
ATACCCATAACAAAATCCCTAAAAACCATTCAGATCAAAGTTAATTCAGTGGTATCAAACAGTTGCATATAACTCTGATCATGAACTTCAGATTAAAATGATCTACTTGTGCGGATCAAAAAATATTTTTTCACAGCATCATTCATACATGTCGAGTAGTAGTTGTTATACTTTTTACTTAAAGTCGTAGGTTAGTTTCCACTAACAAGGAGTTTTAAAAATGAAAGCATTACAACTCTGTAGGACCTACAAAAAAGTTCTAGAAAATGTTAAATTACAACAAAATACATGAAGTTCGAAAAATACTTAAATTTCCAACTGATAAATAACAACTTTCAACAAAATAGATGAATTTTAAACAAGAACATATAAATTTTCAACTAAAGATCCATAAATATTGGAAAAACATTTTTTTAGATAAGTAGGACCTATTCCTGCTTTCAATCAAATCTTTGTTTGGATTAAATATTAGACTAATTCAAAGAGTTTTTGTCTAAGACTTTTTTAAAAATGTTTTGGCCAGAATTAGATTAATTTTCACTAGAAAAGATTAATTTTGTACCAAAACTGACGAGTTTTCAATAAAAGACATGAACTTTTAATTAACAAAAGCTCAATTTTAAACCAAAATTGAATAGTTGAATTTTTAGAAAAAAATTATTTTTTATAAAAAGAAAAGAATTTCCAATTAAAAATTTAAAAGCTGATGATCCAAACAAACAAAAAATTAATTTTAAGGAGGACTTACACCTTGTAGGCTAATTTCCAAGCCAACTTTCAGAAATTTATTGTGGTCAAACGGAAGAAGATTTCAAAAGAGGGGACTTTCTCTTCTATTGTAGCTGTATTGAATTTCATACATGATTTTTTTTTCACATGTTATTGTTGAAATCCAACACCTGGAGATGGCATTGAAAGCGTCTCTGTCAAAAGTCCAAAATTTTGAACTGATAAGAATTTAAAAAAAAAGTGGACAAATTTGGATTTCTGAGACTTCCAAATGAAATTTAGAAGCAGTGCAAAAATTTTCAAAGGTTTCAAAAGAATACAAAAATCATAGTTTTTCAATTTTTGGAGATTGCCCTAATTTAGACAAGATTTGAGTAAGCTTAAGTATCAGCGATTAATGATAGGTTAATTATGTAAGAATTATTTACCAGCTAGAATACCAAAAATAATTAATCAAAGATTATAAAAAATAGCAACTGTCATATCAACCAAATTTGCACAGATAATTAAGACATTGAAATTGTATTACATTTGCTACATTATGTGCGGATAATTTAACAGAATAATTACCAGAAGAAGACCATAATTGTGTGAAGAAATGTCTGAAGCCATTGTAATATAATATTATTCATTTTCACTTGACACCATAAACTACCAAAAGTATTATTTGTTTCAAATATAATAGTTATTATGATATAAGAGGAGATTTAATATTCACTACAGAAGATAAATAGGGAAATAGCCGGCTATTTGGTAGGCGAAAATTAGTAGATACCTTGGACATTAATTGATCCCAGTTATAGAATAGTATATTATTTAATAAAAGATTGTGTAGGGCTGAAGGAGAATACAACTTTAAAAATGTGAATAATTGAAAAACGTAGTGAATTTCCGTAGAGGTGACAAATAATAGAATGTCCTCGAAAATGTTGGGATGGAATTAACGTTCAGACCTGTACAAAGGGACGTACTATCATCGCTGAAGTGCCTAAAAGATAGGAGTTACCAAGGGTATTTGTAGTAAATATCTTGTACACACACCGAGGTCGGTGGGGGCGCGCTCATGATATCTCCGTCACATAATGCCCCATTATGTACCCAGCACCGCACAAACGTAGCCCTTATTTATGCTTCGCTTCGCGGAGATAAAAGAAAAAGAAACATTCTTAGAGCTTTCGCGTATTGCCAAGAACGTCGGTGAAAAAGATTCTCCCCGTTTTGTCACGTATGAAACAGGATTCTCGCGCGTGGAATACTTTCATATCGGCACGTCAGAATAAAAGTCCCTCTCCAATTCAGCATCTCCTTCAACAATTCAATTTATACGTCTATACTCTACAGTCTGCACTCTCTACAGTACGGGCCAGAATTATAGGTATACTCAAAAATCGTATTAAAAACAAGCCTCACTTTTTTCGTCGTTGTCTCAGCGATAAATTAAGTTAGGATGACTTCCGAAATCCGGTAGAAAGCTTATTAAATTTCGCGTCAGTTGAGTCCTACTTGAAATATTTTAGATAAACAGGCACCGAAATAGCATATGAGACATTCCGATCTACTTTCCGTCTTTGGCTAATTTTTGGTTCTTAACTTCTAGAAAACTTCAAAAAGCAAATAAAATAACATTTTAAGGGAGTTTAAGGTATTTTAGGAATTTTGAAAGAAATTAAAGGATTTTGTTTAATATCAAGAGATTTTTAAGTATTTTAAGGGATTTCGAAATAGTATGCCACAATACAATAGTATTCACGAAAATGTCAAGAAGCTTCAAAGAGGTTTGTGGGATTACCAAAGACTTTAAGACTAATTTTAAACGATTTCTAGAAAACTTCAAAAATAAATTTAAAAAATTTAAATTTCAAGGCTTTTTATGGTATTTCAAGGAGTTTTACTGGATTGAAGGATTTTATTAAGTATTCAAGGATTTTTAGGGATTTCCAAGGATTTGAACAAGAATTAGGATATTTTGTAGGACCTCCAATTATGCCAAAGGATTCATTGCACTTCTAAATATTTTAAATATTTTAAGAGAGGTTTCGATGATTTCAATGATGTTAGAAAATTATTTTTACCATTTTTAAAGGAATTTAGAAGATATTAAAGATTTTTTAATGTTATACAGGATTTTAAAGAATGTAGTGTATTTTGGAAAATTTAGAAGAGTTCTAGGGATTTCACAAGATTTAGGAGTTTTTGACATTTTCAACAGATTTTAAGGAATATCGTGTATTTTGGCATTTTGTTCTTATTTAGTTGAGAATTCGTGTATTTAAGGGGAGGGGGGGGGTAGTATTTTTTTGTTCAGGATTCATCTGTCTTGTTGAGGGTAAAATGAAAGGAGAATTTTTATATGGTTTTAGATGTAGGAAATAGTTTCTAAGAAGTAATAAAATAGGCAGAGAAAATGCTCGTATAAAGTCATAACTCGTTTTCTATAAGAGTTAAAACTTTTTATTTATTCCGCAAAATTTAGCCCTGTATAATTTATTTATCTCGGTAACCGTTTTTCTGTAGGATATGCACGAAACGAGCTAAAGCATTTTTTTAGTTTTAAGCATAATTTCCTGCACTACAACTTCTTTTTTGGCTACATTTACGTAGCCTTGCCGACAAACGAAGTATTTTAAAAAAACGAATACGAGTATTTTAACCTGAAAAATAGGTCAAAAGTGGTCAACTTTGGGAGGCGATAACATTTATTCGTAAAATTAACAGATTCCAAAGTACAGCTACAATCTTCAGGATTGGGGTTCTTCGCCTCGTTTTTGAAAAAAATGCGGGTTCATTGAGAACACCAAGTACTATTTATTAATCGGAATTTAATTAACTGCATTGTTCATTGTTAATTATATTTCTATTAAATCATTTTTGATTGGTAGGGAATATTGGGATTAACAGACAGAGTAGAAGAAAGAGACTATACGCAATATTGTGGATTGTATTGCCTTGTTTGATCTTGATGTTCGTAAATTTTTTCATATGCATCTAATGTTTTTTCTAAATTGCTCATCAATTGAAATTCATTTTGTTAGAAATTATTTGTAACAATTCACTTGACACTCCCCACGAGCTTGAAGATATGGATACATGATTTATTTAATGTCTTAGGTAAAACGTGCATAACTTTTGTTTAAGCTTAAATGAATGCATAGCCAATATGGTAAAATGTCGAGAGAGAATGAAAAAACTTCTGTTCAATCGGAATTTTCTCATTTACGGGGTCTGGGAATCTGAGGTCGCAGATTAAAATCCTCTATATCATGATGTCCGATTGAATCTGAAAATTTTTTTTATCTGAAAATCTGTAAAAATGCATGTCACCTAATTTTCTTCCAAAAACTACAAATTTCGTCATTGATGGATTTTAAAACTTGTGTAGAACCGGATGAATTTAAAAAGGATTTGATCTACTTAAAATAATTCAGATGATAAATAAAATTGAATTTTATTGACAAACATTGAAGAAGTAAGGAAGATTCTACTAAGTTTGTTAAGTTATAGAAAATAATTGTAAATAATTGAATCAATGCAAGAATATGGGTGAATGGTATATAATGAAACGTTTGTTTGTGCGCGCTTGGTGGGCGTTTGTTTGAGCTTAGAGAGTCTTTTGGTAATAATGAAATTGTGTACGGCCGGTAAATTTCTCGTTAAGAGACGAGTGCACGAAACAGAAGCCATGAAAAGCTACACGGCGGTGTGAGAATAACGTAGGAGAGAAACGGAATAATAATTCCGGGACAATGTGTCCCGGTAGATAGCACAAAGCGTAAATCAGCATAAACATCGGTAAAGCCCGACAATAATTCAGCATAAATGCATAAACATTGAGCGTAATCTTTACAATTCACATTCGCGATAAACAGTGATATTTCGTTGCCTCACCATAAGCTTCTAATAGTGGAAGGTATGTAAATAAAAAAGGCTAATTACTCCTAATGACTGTCATTATAGAAAATATTTAAAAAATTTATAGATATTTGTTCTTGATTATGTCAAGCGTTTTTTATCGATGTTTCAAATTAGTCATATTTCATGCACATATATGCATGTAGTACTATTCATTATCTAGTGGACTCTTTTCAAATGTTTCTTTAAAAAGTAATATATTGAAAATCGTATCATATTCTTTCAACAAGAAAATATTTTATTTCGACGAAACTTTTTAAAGTTGTTCTTTTAATTTTTTGGCTTTGCTCAGTTCTCTTTAAGAAATTTTGGCAAGAAAACATATTAGACATTTTAAAGATATACATATTCAGGAAGGTGCATTGATATTAATTTGTTTCTTAATTTAAACTTAATTAAATTAGCAATCTAATTATTTTTAAATTCTCATAATATATTTTTCTTGGAAACGTCCAATCAGGAGCGCCAACCAACAAAATGCTTTTTTCTCCTTCCTTATATATGTCATTAGTTATCTTATTATTTAATTAATAAGTATATTGTGCAATAAAAATTCATTTCTGAATAGGTATGCACATGCCTATTTTTTTTAATAGACCTTCTTCGGGGTTGATTCATGTCTACGCCAGCAAGTCACATTGCCGCATGTCAAATTTTCTGCAAGTCTCATTGCAGCAAAATGGGCCAAAACGCGGCTAGTCGCAAATTGACTCGCAGCAAATGCCAGTCAACGCATTTTAGCCAGTACTTGTGGGCTTCAAATTTTTCGAAATGATAGTTGCCGCAATGGAACTCGCAGCAATTTTTTCCGGGCTTAAAATTTCTCCAAATGAGAGATGCCGCAAAATGACTTGCGTACGCATGATTTCGATTCAGAATAAGATCGATTTTAATCGGTTCTCTTAAAAGAAACCAATTCATTAAGATAAACGTTTTTTTATGGGTAACGAGGATTTTTTTAAAATATAAAAGTTGATTTTTACAAAAAATCCGCATTTACATTTTTAGCCAATTTTTGTAGAATTTTTCCTTCTAAGTAAGACATTCTATGAGTTTTATGCGGGCTACACTATTATTGTGGCCAGAATCCGAATGAAAAAATTGGAATACTTGAATTTGATAAAAAATTTGATGGTCAAAGTTAGAGGATCGTAGTTTAGAGAGCCAGACAGTCTTCCTACAGAATCCAACGGTCCTTCCAATTTTTTATCTACATAGTCAAAAAGACTCTTATTTTATGGCCAGTCCGATTTTTATCAGAAAATCAGACTCACTATCAGGGATAACTAATGTATCCCTTTCGGAATGGTCAATACGAGCAAATCGATTTCACTCATTTCGACCATCTACGAAGGAGCAGATAAGCCATATGGTCAATTGCTTGATTTTTGCGCATCAATCATGCGCGTGAAAATTCAAAGTGAATCGTTAATTGCTCCAATTAGCGTAACGGAAACGTAGACCGTGTGGTGCTGTCATACGTGAAAAAAAGAAAGTTTTTACCCACCATTCCAGTGTAAAGTGATTACTACTGTTGAAGATTCACTTAACCGATTTTATTCTGTAATTACCTATTTTGAATACGTAATTGCAATGTTAATATTCTTCATAATTAATGTCACATTTTACAAATTTGATTCTGAATTTTTGTTGGAGGTTAATATCAATCAAAAGTAGAGTGTCATTATTTTATTAATCACGGTTAATTCTACAATTAATCGGTTTAGGTTAAAATCGAATTCTATGTATTATTTTTAAATTTAATCTTTAATTTTCAGTTCCGACATACTTCCATTCCCGATATTAATACCAGGATACATGGCAGAGCAAAGGTTGTTGCATCAGATGTCCGAATCGAAGTGACCGCGTCGACTGTGTGAGAGATAATCAAATCGACCATCCGAAACGATCGAGTCGAATGTTTGAGAAAAACATGTCGACCATCCGAGATTTCCAAATCGACCCTTCACAATGATCGGGTTAGCCAGCGGCGACGATCCGAGTCAATCGAGTAAACTTTCTGAGATTGTCAATTTGGACCTTTTGTTTTAGCGGTTTTAGCCTTCTGTAGATAGTCGCTTTAACTATATTCAAGAGCTGTCCTATAGTCGACCCTCCAATGTTGTCTGTCGGCACATTCATACGGCTAAACAGGCCTTCCATTTTTCTCCGTAGCAGTATTATGCTTACCGGTCAAACTCATATTTGCATACTTGTCAGTTTATTATAACTTATGTATTAAAACGTCATAAAATTTAGAAAACTTTATTAAAGCCGAATAAGGATCCATTTTAATAGGGTTAATTAAAAAAGTATTTACATAGATTCTGTCAATCGGGGTAAGAATTATGAAACAAAAATTACAAATTTTCAAGATTCCGGCTTCGGAAAAAATCATTAAATATATTCTTTTCGTTCCAGTAACATATATATAATATAAGGCATACTTTTCGAAAAGTTTACTATAGTCGCCACAGAAGTTTAAAACCAATTCCATCCATAATTGAGCCAGGGGGTGCAAAAAGCAGCTAGATGCTCGAACACGCGTAAAAATATTGTCCGCGCGTCTTAAAAATAGGAAAATTTCAAAATCAATTTTTTTAAACAGTAGCATTATAGAAATAAGGAAATAAAACTTTTTCCAATTCGATTTTTTTATCAAACGCTTATTTTTAATAAAAAAAGCGAAATATCGAATAAAAGTTTCTATCTGATTTAATTAAGTTTTAAAACTTAAATCATTCTAACTTTGCTAAATATTATTGAAATGAGTTCATATTTATAGGACTTTTAGGCATATGCATGACCTAAGAATTCATTAAAAAGTTTCAAATCGCTTTTTGTTTCAAACAACTTCCAGTTAGTGATTTGTTCAAAAATGTTAAATGAAGTTTTTTGGAGAATCTCATATCGATTAGTTAGAAATTAATTCAGACATTCATATTCATTCAATGTCTTTGAACAAATCACTCATTGAAAGATTTTGAACATTTTCTATTTATGAGACGCGCAGACAATACTTTTACGCGTGTTCGAGCGTCGAGCTGGTTTTTTCAACCGGCGGTTCAATTATCACCCTGTAGGAAAAACAAAGTGTGAATCTAACACCAACTTCAGGGTACCATTTCCCTGAAAAGCTCGGTGCCGGGATAGGACGTAAAATAGTTGGGGGTGTGCGTCTAGTCTAGGAGAAAGGGAGGATGAGGGTGAAACTCGTCGGACGGGCAACGGTGTGGCGGGTGAGAAGGCTGGAGGTAGAGAGGCGCAAATCCTTTTAAATCCACACAATTGCGACAATGGGGCTTTATTTGTTATCTCGAGGGCCACATTGTGAGTCTCCGTGAACGAACGGACAGATTACGTCGGGCTACTGACAGCGCGGCTTCAACGGTACGACGTCGCGTCGGCACCGCTTTTTATTTTACGACCCCATAGCCGTAAAAATGGATTTGAAAATACCGGCATCGAATTCTTTCTTCACTCGCCTTGTCTTCTTCTTCCATCACTCTCCATTTCGCGCTTCTGTTCTTCTTGCCCCTTTACCCCAGTTTTCTTTATATATTTTGTTACGCGCACCAGAGATAGTAGCAATGAACGCCTTTTCAATTTCCGGCGAACGACGGCTCTGTCAGGGATATCGGTATGACCGCTCTTGAAAGGATGTTTTTGTTTACGCACATGTCGGTTTTCTATGTCAAAAGATCCTTTTCTTTTTAATTAACCACTTTTTGTCATACTTGTTTCGTGTATGAAATGGAGAGAAACAATGATTAAATGCTGATTAGGCCCATTAAATGGATATCAATTTCTGTTTTGTAGGGAATTTGGATTCCTTAATTATTTCTAGATATGCTGTGATCTCCACAGCGGAAACCTTTGTTTACGGACACTTTACACTATTCCTCAACTCAAGGTATAGCAAATACCATGTTAAGCTACCTATCCCTAACCGTTTCAATACAACCTGATTCATTAGCTTGATGGTATATATATGAGTGGAGATAAACGTAATTTTATCATCACTAGACGAGACAAACACTTAACGTCTTTCTATCGTTAACCGCCAAAATATGAATTTCATTTATTTTATTTGTTCATTTATTTTGTTTATTAATTAATTTTATTTATTCTTTTATTTTATTTATGAATCTATTTATAATTATTAGTGATTAGTTATTGCATTAATTAGTAATAAAATTACATATACATAATATGTATGTATGTACGTATAAAAATATCACTGTACAGCAAAACAATTAAAGTCGGCGTCAAAAGTACGCGACCCTCATTTTGAGTGCTTACCACTCGTTGAAAAAAAATCGCAGAAAATTCTAGCCAGGTACACGTGAAAGCTTAAAGTCTCCCGCGGTAAACGATATGTATATTATTGTTCCGAAAAATGTTTTACGCTAACGCTGATGTAAAACGTGTCAATAAACGAGATTTTGGAGGCATTTTTGTAGCCTCGACTTTTCAGACATACCAAAACCAGCTGGAAGTCTTTAAAAATCTACGAAAATTCACAGACGCTCCTTAAGGTGTCTAGAATGCAACGCCATTTTGAGAATTTCGAAACATCAAATTGCTTGCTAATTACAGACCGTTTCCCGAAAAATTTTATCTTGGACAGAAATAATGATATAATAGAAATAATGGTAGGTTTATGGCTTAAAATATGCAGTTTTGCAACTTGATTGAAGTACACTTAAAAAAAAGATCGATATCATTATTTCTGTCTAAGATAAGATTTTGCGGAAAACGGTCTGTAATTAGCAAACAATTTGATATTTCTCGAAAGTCGAGGCTAAAAAAAGTGCCTCCAAAACCTCGTTTTTGATACGTTTTACATCATCGCTAGCGGAAAACATTTTTTGGAACAATAATATACATATCGTTCAACGCGGGAAACTCTAAGCTTTCACGTGTACCTGGCTAGAATTTTCTGCGATTTTTTTTGGAACGAGTGGTGAGCGCTCAAAGTGAGGGTCGCGTCTTTTTGACGCCGACTTTAGTCTACAATACTCAACCTATTTGTCTAAAAAATTCAGAATAAATTGTCTAGATCAAGATAAAGACCTTTTTTTCAGGAAATATTAATTCATTAACTATTTCTAGAAATATTTAACATTTTATGCGAAAATTCAAATTCGAATTTTTAGCATTTAAGTAAATGTGTAGTCTACAATGTTTAACCGTTTTGTCAAAAGAAAATGTTTAGGTAAAGTCTTAAGAGCAGTTTTTCAGCAAATATTGATTCATTAATTATTGAATATCTAACATGAGAAACTTGGTGCTAAAAAAATTACTAAATTAGGTTACAATCGAGGGATCAAGGCGATAATTCGTATATTTTAATACAGTAGTCGTAAGCTATACTATTTTTATATGAAATTTTCCTATTGATAATAGGAAGTCTTAGTATTTTTATAGTAAAATCCTGGATAGGATAAATTAGTAGAGACGTAATTAAATTATATAAAAAGAGTAGAAGTAATAAGTACCTAAAATAACATAAAAAACTAAATTTGTAAGAGGAATTGCTATTGTCTGTAGTAATATGAATTGTACTATGACACTTTTTATTGTTTGTATTATGTAGTAAGACGAGCGTTTGACCGAGTGTAGCCGAGCGTAAACGATGTCAGTCGACATAAAATAACCTTCAGTTATTTTAATAAAATTTTTAATTTTGTTTCCTATTTTTAATGGTATCTATTTCGTTGTACTAAAATTCCTTAAATTTATCAATCACTCAATTTGGTTTGATGCAAAAGATCCTTATTACAAAAAATTATGACAGTTCGAAAAGTTACAATTGAAAAACAAATTCAAAAAAAAGTTTAAAATTGTACACATAAAGTATCAAAGAAATTCACTTATTTTTTGCAATTTATTTTCAGGAACTAATTAGTTAATTTAAAGTTGAGTATTCTGAAATGAACGTAAGATAATGGTACTTTATATTCTTCACTCATGAGAAAATAATTGCTTATCGACTAAGAATTTCAAGACTCTGTATGAATATGATCAAGCCTGAAATCTGCAACATCTACTTTGTCCCATATTTTTAGAATATTTTTGTTCTGAGATTTTTCACTATAATTTGTACAAAATTTGAGGTCTCTATACATTTTGGACATGTAATAGGGATTTATTCTCGGCTTCTGAGCTAAGTGAACTAAATAAGCCTTAACAGTGATTAAATATTCAGGTTCCGCAATAAAGACACTCTATAAATGCCACCCCATTCTCCTGATATCTACCCCAGCTTAGAGAAGCACGCCCTTAGCTTTAGTAACAATGTACAATATTATGAACTGCGTAGTTCCCCTTTCGTTACGCAAACTCTGATACACCCCAACGTAATAATTTCATTCAAGTGTTCGTAACTAAAGAGCAATTAACCGTGGCGAATGTTCGGTGTTATAGAGATAAATCTCTACTTTACTCAGAAAAGAACCTTCTATTATTATTATTATAAAAAATGAAAATAATAATAAGAAGAGGATAATCGAGCCGCCACTAATACATGAGCATGCACAGAGAGGTCTTAAGGGCAACTTTGGCTTATAATTTTAATAAAAGTCCTCTGATTATGAATATTAGGGTGGGTTACAAATACAAAATTTTGTAATTCGAAATCACTACATCACGAAAAAGTAACGTATTGAGATCCTAGAAAAATATAATTAATTTAGAATCGATAAATATGCCTCTTCGCTAACCGCGGCCGACAGAAAATGTTTTAAAAATGTCTTGTTTGCAGAGTTTTTACATTTTCTTGAATATCGTTTTTTTTTCATTCCTGCAGTTCAGGAAATAAAAGTCTTTCCAATTTTTCAGGCACAAAACACACTGAAAAGATCACCAAAACCTAGGAATCGAAATTGGAAATACAGCGATTTTTTAAAATTCCAATTTTGTTACTTGATGAAATTATCTTAATAACCAATGGTTCAACATTTTTCTGAGCATTTTAAAACTTTATTAGCATTGAAATAAATTTAAAAAACATCGACAAGACCTATAAGATTCAACGTTGGAATTAGGGCAAATTATCAAAATGTTGAATTTGATACCTAATCGAATTTTAACCATGTGTATTTCTATGATAAAAAGCCCACACATACTCAAAAAAAAGTTTAAGCCACAAGTTATAAAAATAATTTCAGTAAATTCCAAAATCGAAATTTAAAAATTCGCTATATGTCTAAGGGCGCTACCTTTCCGAAAAGGAAAAGGTTGTTAATTGTTTAAAGAACTGTTTTTGAACGAATATATTATTTACGAAAAAAAAATATTTTAGAAGGTTCAAGCAAAGATAAAATTTTTATTTTATGTTTACACTTTTGGTCAAATTTACCGTTTTCAAGTCTTATGTTGAATGGCAGATTTCGTTTTTCTCTATGAGTACGTGTTTCGAAAAGAAATTTACCTTTTTTCGAAATTTGTCAGTCCGACAGGTGTTCAAATATCTATTTGAGAATATATTAATTTTAGTGCCAATATAACTGTTTATAACGCTGTAACTTGAAAATAGTTAATAGTAAAAAAGGAGTGCAAACAGAAAAAATTATTGCTGTATCTGACCGGTCAATCTTATGGCAAATCCATAATATACTAGAAACTGCCTGTGTATACGCTATCTTTATGTCAAAATTCCTAGGCGGATTCTAGCTCGGTTCTAGTCGGGCTATTCTTGTTTTAAAGTTTCTGACAGAGTGTTATATATATAATGAGTACAAAAGCGTACAAAAGCGCATTTATGTACTTATTTTTAATTAATAAAAACACATTTAATAAACATTTTCACAAAAATCTGAACGTGTAATTTCTTTAAAGAGAAAATGTGCAAGATAAAATGCAACTTACGTATTCGAAACGAAATATTAAACACAATTAAATATTTAAATCTTATAGATTATATAGAAGAACATTTTTATTATCAATTCAAAGAGACTTTAAGACTGCATTTTTTGGACTTTAAATTCTCCGCTCTATTTATTATTAATTTTCGCCGCTGCAAACGGTAGTGTCAATCTTTTCTAACCTTAATTTCAATCTGACTCAGTCGAAAAAAAATAATAATGAAATAGCAGGGCAACAATTAAATATTTGGAAATTAGGAAACCGCAAGAAATATGAAATTCTTTTTTTTTTAGTAAAATAGAAAAAATGAATTTTTAGGTTAGGATTTGTATTGCACACTTATTCGATAAAATTTCAAGTAAATTCAACCAAATGAAGTAAAATATTGACTCTTGAACTATGCAGACGTTATTCTATTTAAAAGAGGAAAATAAAATGCTGTTTTAAAACTATAATAATTTTTGTTGTTACAAAAAGTATCTTATTGAAAATATTGCTGCCGTTAAATGTATTTTGAATCGTATTTTTCAGAAAATAAAAATAATTTAAAATTGTGATTGTAGTTTTCATTTACACCAAACTCTCGCTTTCATTCGCTCCGTTCTCCGCCTTCCTAGAACTGCTGGCTCACACAGTTTCTCAGGGGAGTATGACGAGAGCGGTTGCGACATTGCATATATAGATATATATTCCAATTAGAAATGAGTCAGGCGGCACTCACTGTTTACGCTTCTGTCCACCCGAAATCATTCCAAGGCCATTTGAAGGCAACCCCCGACACTTGACTGAAAGCGAGAGTTTGGTGTATTTATTTTTTTAAAAACTATAATCGGCTGTCCTGGAGAAAATAGCCTTAACTTTAAGACTTTCAAAAACAGTGTAAATATCAACTATATTCTACGTCACTAGAATGTCGTTTCATTGTTACATAAAGATACATGCAACACTCTAGTGAAGCAGAATATAATTGATACACTCTGATTTTGGAAATCTTAAAGTCAACACTATTTTTTAACAGTATTGTTATTATAAATACCCTACCAGTACCCGACTAGACCCTGACTGGGATACGCCGGGTCGACTGGCCAGCTCGCGACTGTGACGGAACTGGTCGGAGACACTAACCAGTAAACCCGACTAGCTCCCGACTTAAAGCGGGGCCAACTGGTCGGGTACCCGATCAGCCCCAAATTTGCATTTCTACACGCTGTTCATTGTCAAGATTCAAAATAAAAATTAGGAATAAAAAATGTATCAACTAATAAGCAGGATAAGAGCACCAATTCTGGGCACCGCGCCGCTAATTTGGCACCATTCTCTGAGTTTATATAGGTAATACATTTTTAAGTCTGTTTGGCCTCAAATCAAAGAAAGAATTTTTTGATTCAAACAAGCATTTTGCAAAGTACTAGGATACAAAATATCCATAAAACTTGATTTTATACTGAAATATATGAATAATTTAATTTAAAATAAAAAACATATAATTTAGATTTTTTCTTATATAAGTATATACGAAAGCGGGTGAGTAAATCTGAAAGAGCCTATCTGCGCAAAATCCAAAAAGGACCCCCCACAATTTACATAAAATCCGTCCCCGGTCAAATAGGCTGCAATTGCAATATAGTATAGTTCAAAGCCTCCCAATAAAAAATATCCTAATGGGTTCTCGTCTAAAAAATCAAAAGTTTTCGAGATAGGTGGGGCTGAACGAGCAAAATATGACCACAAGCTAAGTAAGACCAGTCCAGCTAATAAGGGCAACAAAATTGCGCTGTCCTGGTAATAATAGGCGAAATCATGGCGCTGTCCTTGCAATGTAAATACTGTTCGAAATATTAAAGGTGGGAGACAATTCAGTCAATGAGTACAAGACCAATTTGACCGGGGTCGGATTTCGTTATATATTGGTATAAATGGCCAAGAAATGTCCTTGTAAATAAAGTATAAACTGTTATCTAATTACTAACAGGAGTAAACTTTTTCCAAGTTTGGGTTAATACATTTTTTTTAAGGTAGACTTAAGAAAAAAATAGCACAATAAATTATAGTGTTGTATTAATAATAATGTGGATTGACAGTGACCTAAAAACGGAACAATTAAACATTTGGAGTCATATTTATTGACTTTATAAACAGTAAATACTAATAATAAAAATTTAAGACCAAATTTTAACTTGGCTCAGTTAAAACCATTTTTTTAAATTTATATTTTTTCAAATCATTATAGTCACTTCTCAGGCCGTAAAAGTGGTACTAAAAAGGTGTTTACATAGCCAAAATGTAAAAATTAATTAATTTTTTTTTATTATTTCTTTACACAATAGGATTTTTTCTTACTCAAAAACTATTTTGGCCAATTAATTATTCTTGCCCTAAATCTGAAATTTATCGTAAAACCCAAATTTCACATTGAATAATTATTTACATAAGGTGAATATTTCCTTACTGACCTTAATCTTTTTGCCTCGTCAATGAAAGGACGCTTTTCACTTTCACTGAGAAGTTTCCATTCGGCTCCCAATCTTTTGGAAATTTCGGAATTGTGCATTTTCGGATTTTCCTGAGCCATTTTTCGACGTTGTCCTCGCGACCAAACCATGAAGGCGTTCATAGGTCTCTTGATATGTTCATTGTGAAGTGTTTTTGACGACATTTCGCGAATGGAAAGATGAAAATACTTTTACGCAATTTAAATTTAATAGCACCCTCAATAACTACTATTAGAACTGTCTCGTTTCACCTTAATCACTCATTCCTCTACTTAAAGCAGATTTTAATTGTATTATCTTCTGTCTTTATCTATAATCTCTTCTTTTTCGTATTCACTGAGAAAAATCACAGTTTAAAAGTATTACGGAACCAATTCTTAGTTTAAACTATTTCACTAAATGGCAAACACTGTCTCGTTGCTGAATAATCACTTTTGATGATCAGTTCCTTAAGAAAATATGTTTTTTTTTTCATTCCGCGGAAGAACTATTTATCATTGAATTCCCGGGAGGTCCACTTTCTTTCGCATCCTGATTTTCTTGACTCTGCTTCATGTTGTCAGCAAAAACCTGAATTAAAAATGAATAACATTTAAAAGACTGCGAATTATAATTAGTTTACATAAAGATGTATATGTTCTAAATTTACTCTTTCCGAATGCTAAATTCGTAATCGATAAAACAATCGTTACTTTTTTAAAGAAAAACTTTGTACAAAGTGCTTTTAAGACAACTTTAAATACTGAAAGTCAGGTATTTTTTCCTTTTGAAAATAAAGAAGGAAGCTCAGAATTTTACATACGACGATGATCCCCGAGGTTTTCCAATCTTGATTTCCAATGAAAATGTCCAGATTGGAATATGGAATCGATTCCTTATTGAAAGAAAGTGAAATCCGAAGAATCGTAAGGTGGTCAGTTGCGCGAACTTTGTGAATCGTTTTTTGGGATAAGCTTTGCAAAGATGAAATTTAAAGGACGAACTTTACGCGTAGGACGTGACAGTGACGTTGTCGGGGTGAAGTGAGAACCTGAGGAAACAACTACGAGGGTCCTAAACGGTATCCCGAGGGAGAGACGAGGGAAACTCGAGTGAACCAACCAGACTCGTCCGCCTACTCCCACCATATACCATCACTAATGCACTCCCACGATTGGCTCTTTTCGAGACATGGCGGACGACGATGTGAGGTATGCAACAGGTGGAAAGTCGCCCTCGGACCACCTCAGGCATCTTCCAATACCAACTAGGAAAAGCTCACGGATGTGCCAGCAAGTGTGCGGATTATCGCCTTTTCGACATCCTGACCTTAAATGCACAGTTGCACACATGCCACAAAAGTGGTCACAATGGTTCGATTATGCATTCTTTTTAAAGACTACGCTTTATACTTCGGAGTTTGTAATCGAGGGGAAACTTGAAATTGTACAACAAAGTGGTAAATGTAAAAAAGTTGACAATTTTTAAGACGAAGATGATGGTATTTTTCTTAACTCACTTTTTTGAATTTCAAAAATCGATCATCTGTGAGTAACATATCGGAAAGGTCACGCGCAAACCCCTTGTAGAATCCGGCCCCTCAATTGACAGTGTTTGACACGTTACCAGTCAAAAGTAACGCGTTAACGTTACCGTTATTGATTTGACAAAGATATGAATAATTATAACAAAAATATGGGTTAAAATATTAATTACTTTAAGTTAACGGTGTTCGAACTTAGAATCAATAATCTTAATTTGAAAGAACACCGCCAACTTATTGAGTTAACAGTACTCTTTGTCCGATCGAATCCCTGAGAAATGTTCTTCATAATTCTGAAGAGTACCGTCCCTTCAAATTAAAAAACAGGACTAATAATTATTATTTTAATTACCCTAAGATTAAGTTTTTTACTAACTCAATATTTGCAATATTTGGAAACGCATAGTAATATTATTGATATAGTAACGCTAATTGTTTTTATTATTTGGTGCATTATTATTCTTTATGAATATTAATATTTATTATAAGGTTACTCACTAATTAAATCAAATATTAAGAAACCGAAAGGAGAAGGAGAGGTAATTAGGAGAGGTTGGTAGAACATTGAATGCGTGAAAAGTGAAGATAGGATTAATGAGAACGCAAGAAAATGGAGGAAAGGGAAGATGGAAAAAGGACAAATCGACGGAAGGGAGAAAAAGCATGAAAGAACGTTAAGAGTAGAGAAAGTGGTAAACGAAGGGAGGGAGAGGGAAGTTATAAACAGGGAAAGAGGAGAATGAAAGCGCATAAATGAAGATGTCGGAATGGAGGAACTGACGAATTATTTGAAGGTTCTGTTGGGGGACATGGAAAATAGGATAAAGGGCGGAAGAAGAAAATCGATTGCAAGACGTGGAGGATTTTCAGTGGCGTGGACAGCGCAAGGATAGTAAGAGGAATGGAAGATAAGGCTGGTAGTGCCGTGGATTGAGAAAGGAGAAAGCACACACAACGAAAGGGGTTTTAGGAAAGAGATAGGGGGCAAAGGTAACGTCTAAATCAATAGGAATTGAGAAGCTGGAAGATCTGAAGGAGAGAGAGAGAGAGAGAGAGAGAGAGAGAGATGGTTGCCCACTGCACAGGGCAACTAAAAAGTCAAAATAACTCATAAAGAAGGAGAATTAGGAAGTAGTGTTGCGTAATAGAGTACAATTTGTAGACTATAATTGCTAAATGGCTTGTGCCTTAGAAGTAGATAAGTATATTAATGAAGACGATATGAGAGTATTAATAAAATAAAGAAAGATTAATGATATAATAGGTCTATTATATAAATTAATTTTAATTTAATATTGAAAAGAAATCTATTTTTTCATGAATAATTTTATACAGAATGAGATCAGAAATATTCGCAATTGAACGCGAGAGTTCCAAAGTACCTCACTTTTATTAATCATTTTTATTAATCAAGAAATCGGTAAGATGGTTCGGGTATGTTGAAAGAATGAAGGATGGACAACTAACGAAACAGGTATATCAAGGTAAAGTAAATGGCAGCGTGCCCAGAGGCAGACCGCG
>JAAAKG020000025.1:5261242-5272872 GCA_010014905.2 Druon quercuslanigerum
CCCCTCCCCACCGAGAGAGTCACGCCCACCCCCGAAAGGGAAATCAGCTTAATGGTGTAATAATAATAATAATAATAATAATAATAATAATAATAATAGTTAAAAGCTTGCAATTTTTATCCGATTTAAGCTTTTATTAAAATGAAAATTACCTTAATTTCAAAGAGATCTGTACACACCGGTTCTTGATTTTGTTATTATTTTTTATTTGTTGTGTAAAAAAAATTTTATCATGTTTTTTTTTAATAAACGATCTCATTTTTTGCAACTAGTTACATTTATGCAAAACATCATGAAATCAGTAAAGGCACTTCTTAAAAGACAATCCAGCTGGTTACAGTATTTCATAGAATTTTCTTATTTTTACATTAACAAATGGATGACAAAAAATAGTATTTCGAAATTAAAAATACTCAAGGAATCTATTTTTCAACTTCTTGTTAGCGATATTCGTGAAAATAATTATTTATAAACAATTTTTTTCACTTATTTCAATTTCTTGGATTTTTTTGTTATTAATTTGAAATTTCGTTAATTGCAATAAGAATATCATCAGAATAATACTCTTATATATTAAGATAAATCTGATTAACATATAAGATACACGGTTTTAAAAGAGTATTACAAGTAATTGTAGTGTTTCTAATAAATTAGGGATCCACTTTTGTCATTAGAAATGAATGGTAATATTCTGTAACCTAGTCGTATAATACACAGTTTTTTCAATTTTTCATCCTCTGCTAAAAAAATGTCATTCTTTTCCAGAAAACGAGATTTTTCTCTTACAGTATATTAATCAATAAAATTTCTTTTACGAATTGTATGAACTATTATTATTATGTCATTAAGCCAAATCCCTTTCGGGTTAAGCGTAACTCACTCGTTCTGGCTTCGTTATACTACCAGTGATTAAGGAATTCATATGGGAAGAGTGAGAAAGTGACGTGTAGGAGTAAGTTCACATTTTAGATCAATCTAGAATTCCCGTATTGCCTATTCAAGCAACACGTTCTTTCCACAATACCACTCCGTCGCAGGTCACCAATGATCAATTTGTCTAGCAATCACCCCAGGCGATTAGCTTTGCAAAGTCATTATTCGTCATAGATCACACACAAGAATGCACAAACTTAATTATAATTCATATTAAGGTCCATACTCTTTATTCCAATTACGTCCACTAAGAAAAGCTCTCTACAAAGGTCCATTAGTATTGAAGATAGTTCGTTTAAGCCGCCTATCACTCTGTGGAGACTTTTCATCACACATTTCTTATTAACTAATTTTCTCCGCCTTTAGCTTTCTTTACATCCATAGAACTTTTCATGCACGTTCTTGTGGTTATATGGCGCTCTTTATATTTTGTCACTGTAAAGTCTCATGCACGCATTCAACCATTCTTACAATGCTCTGGCTCTGGTTACGCTACCATTTACTTTATCTGAATACACTTTTTTCATGATTAGTTTTCCTTTCATTCTCACAACGTGACCAAATATAAAATTGTTTAGCCTAATATTCTCAGAAGGGCGAGATAAAAGGATTGTCGTCCGAAATTGAAATGTTCTTAGAAATTGGAAATAAAATTTGATTTTTGCGTATAAAATGACTGCACCAAGGTCCATTTCGCCCCTGAAAGTCTGTAAAAGCGGTAAAAGATTGAGAGACTTGAGAGTGTGCAAGTTGAGAGAGAAGGTCGAGTCGGTGTGAGACCCGTGTTTTATTTCTGATAGCGTCGCGGTGCCGCCGCTGCAGAGGGACATTATCGCTACCGCAAAAGACCCTTTCTTCCCCCATAAAGGCAATCACGCTTTCTCCGTGCAGAGATAACGGAAGAATGGAGAGTAGCACCCATCTATGTATACCTCAATGTATAAGTATATACCTACAGTTCTATTTCTTCGAGAGTGCGAGCGACTTCCTCCCCTCGGAGGTGCCTTTTAACCGAGCTTTTAAACACTCAAGTAATGTTTTCAATTCGCCCTAATCGACGTATAACTTTTTTTATCACCTCCAATTTTGTTACAGACCTAGAAAATTCAGTTATATTTCAGCGACTCATATAAGATCTTCGAAAGAAATTACATATAAATGAAAAGAGATCTTAGAGCATTTATAATTGATATCATTTTTTTATTGCAGCTAGACTGGGAATCCCATTTAAGTAACTCCGGTTTAAATAGTTCCTAGAATTTGAGTCCTTAGCATTTGATGATGCAGGGACTGCGAAACCGAGAGAAATACGGTGCTCAGTCATGCGCGACAAACAGCTCACAAACAGATTATGCTAATTTTGATAACACAATAATCATATTTGTTCTTATAAATAAAGACATAATTTTATTTTACGAGTAGAAAAAACTTTACTGTAAAAACAGTAAAAATTTTATTTTTTAAGAAGAATCATTATTATTGTGAAATCGGAAGTCCCTTTTTTTGGATTTTCTTTTGCTTCTATAATATTAAATGTTTTCATAGTAACTGATACAAATACTTATTTATTACTATAATATATAAAGAATGTGTTTATATTTTAAAAAACAATTATTACGTAAAAATTTTAATGGTGTTACCAAAGATTATGCCCTCTGAATATGACTCTATTTCAACCCTATTCTTTTTTTTTAAATAAGAAAATTGTCAGATGTATCTTATTATTTATTAAAAAAGCTAGCCAACAAACATGCATGCTTTGCGCATGATTATGAAATATTTGCACATTTTAAGTACTAACAATCACGACTATCCCCAAAGGCTTAAGGCCATGTAACGAGTGGACCAGCTGGTCAACTCACTCCTGAGATCAATATTTTTTCATCCATATTTAAAAATAAAAGTTGAAATAACCCAGAAAAAAATTCGGAAAATATTAATAAATACTAAAGGACCGTTATGATAAGGGTTGAGTTGGGTAAGTTGGGGGAAGAAACAAGTTTATTTATGAAAATAAGAAATATCGATCGACGCATTTAGACTTTACGCAAAAGTTAAGCTTCTATCTTTCTCGGTCGGTAATAAGGCAATCCGTATTACCCACAGACCCGTAGAAGTTCGAAGTTGTCTACTAGCTGCTATTGTGCTGCTCTGACACAGCTAATACGCATGTCAGACCAAATTGGTTTATTTGCATTTCAAGTACAAATATTATTTTTTTCATTCTTTGTGTATAATGTTCGTGAGGGATTTTTCTTGTTTTGACCCACTTTGATAAATATTAACCTCATAACTAGCTCACTGACAACATTGAAAATTGCTTTCAGGGTTTTACAGGTCGATCGGTATTTCTAAAAAAAAAACTTTTTACAATTCTAATTATTTAGGAACAGAGACACCTTCGTTCGTGCCATCTTGTTAGCGTGCCAAATTTCCAACACGATATTTCATTCTGTGTGGACGTACGTTGAGAAAGAAAAGTACGGATATTCCTTGCAGTTTTATTTTCTTCGAAAATTTTATTTTTCAATATTTCTACCGGAACAATGCACTTTATTACCTCCTCTTTCATTTAACAAACTTTCAACGCGATACCTTATTTCGTTTAGATGTAAGTTGGGAAAGGAAAATTAAGGACCAGCTTTGGTCACGTGATACTCTCGTTACGTGGCCTTAATGGAATAATAATAATAATAATAATAATAATAATCAGTGCGGGGTTCGATCCCTGAGATCCTGAGTACCTCTGGAAATTTTTCTATGTACTTTTACCAAGGTTCTGGTGGTTCGGAACCCACCTTAAGCTGTAGGTCTCCCCATCGTGCACTTGACTGTAACCCAGTCCATCAATGATGGGGTAAAAATCAGGCTTTGTCTTATATGTCGGAGCACACTTCTCTCATCAGATCACTTAATTGCATTATAAAAATGCATCCGTGACTGATGATATATAGAGGGACAGCCCCGTGCACATTAATAAAAAAATATATAAAATCCAACTCTAACCAAAAATACCTTCGACATTTTGGGCTGTAAATATCTTAAGCCTGTGACAACATTTAAAATTTTTATAATAATAACAAGCAGAGGTCGCGAGGTCGCGAGGAGATCGCGAGGTTCGTATTTTTTCTTTCTATCCAATAGGCCTTAATTGTCGAGATATCAGTATGTATTTGCTACCATCCTGCAGTGGCGAATCCAGCGCTCGAACTGGATTGGATTTAAAGAAAAAAGACGCACCTGATGGTACACTGCAACTCCCATATAAACACAGTTTCGGGGGTTGCATCTCACTGACTGCGGCTAAATCGCTATACACTGAAAATGTAAGCAGTCAAGACCGCCTGAACCGTTTCCAATTGGAATGCATAATATTACGTAATATACTCGACTAAGTACCCGCCCACAGCCGCTTTCCACTACGCGACTGGTGTTTTTCAAGCAAGATTCGCAACCGCCTCTCTCCCTGACCGCTGAGAAACTGCATTAACCAGCAGTTCTGCGGATTGGTAAACCGGATCGGCTTCCATATGGGACCTCTTTTTCGCTAAACTTCGACCCCGCCCCCCCCCCCTAATGACTGTACTTAAGTTTATTCTTGTAATTTGTTACATAAGAAGGTTAATTAAGTGGAAATTGTGTTTGCTATCATGTTTTTTTAAATAAATTTATAATCAAGAAAGTCACATGATCGGTTAAAAAAACCAACCCCCAAGATATTTCCCATGATATTTTTTTTGACCCCCCCCCCCCCCTCTTTCCGAATCCCGTGATTTATGAACGTCCCCTAACCGAGGATCACGTATTTTTCGGCATATTGGTCAAAATTATAACTCTTTTTATCGTGTTTTACAGATAATTTTTAATGGATAAAGCAGATTTCATTTTTAAATTGGCTGTGTCTAGTCGTCCCGAAAAATTGGCAGCGATGGAAAAAAAGGATGGACTAGTCGTCCCGAAAATTCCTCGAAAATTAATGAAAAATATTTACTAGTTATCCCGAATTTCGGGACGAAGAGACTTCGTTTTAAATTTCATATGTAATAAATCCATAGTGATTATTCATACATAATTTTATAAATATATGTATGTATGTATGAATTTTAGAAAACTGTAATGCTCATTACAGAAAAAAATTAATTAAGCTATGAACGGGAAAATGCCTCTGTCCCTTGATATATTACCCCAAAAATACTCTACAGTTTATAATCAACCTTATCGTAAAGCCGCTGATGACCTTGGCAACTCATGCGACTATAAACATTCAATTAAGAAAAAATAATTGAAGATCTTTATTGTAAAAAATGGTACATAAATGCGTACATAATTATTATAATTTGACCAAATCAAGTGGGCAGGGAATATACAAAGTAGGTCAGGAAGAAGTCGAGAAAAATTTAGGTAATTTAAAAACTGCACTTTTGCCGACAACCACTTCTAGCAAGTAATAAGAAATAATGTTTACCATCTTCCACTGAAATGGAAAAATGATTTCAAACTACATTACAAAACCCAGGAAAAATTCTGCAAATCCTGTAAACCAACTGAATCAGAAAACGAAATTGGTAACGCTGAGTGTTAATAATGCACGCTTTTCCTCCATCTGAAAAAATGTATTGAAGGGGGTTGTATATTCCACATATGTAATAAGCATCCTGATAAGCCGCATAATGTGAATCGGGAAACGGAATAAAATCACTTTTCCAGCGTAGCTTTGGAACATCGTCCTATAGAGGCATTGACGACGTACAGAGAAACGACTTTGGAAATATCAATTTGAAACAGCCACGGTATATGCATCATACTTTTCGCGGGCTATTATGGCCGGCTTTCCATTTTTATTTATATTTACCGCCGATGCGACTCGTTCCACTCGCATTTTCTAAACTGTTTCCTTTACCTTATATCATACCGTTGCGTATCTATCTACTCCAAGGGACTTCCCTTCAAAAGCAGGAGGAGAATTCGATATTTTACGACATTTTGTTTCCAATCTCGAGTTCCCCATGAGAGGGCATTACGACCATCGGTCCCAATTCGAATTTTATGGCCGTAAGTCCTGATGAAGTAGACGCCAAGTATCCTATTTTCACGTTTTTTTAAATTTCATAACAAGTTTCTCAAGATCATTATTTTTTGTTTAAAAAAAGGTGTAAATAACTGCTTCAAGCGAGGATATTTTTGTAAACATTGTCAAAAATAATCTATGATGTTTCATATTGACCCTCGAGAACAACAATGTAGTACAGTTCTTGGAGAAATGATTTTGGCTCAAGTGTCCAAAAGAATTGAATTCAATTAATAAGAAAAGCATACAAGTGATTTTGAAAACTAAAAACTTGCAAATGAAACCGGAAATGAATTAATTTTTTAGAGAAAGAAGGTCCTGTGGGCTAATATATACTCAATAGTTACAAAATAGAAAAAACTAAATATTTGATATCAACATTCAGCTTTCTATGTGTCTCTTAATGCGTTTATAATGTTTCAGGCATATGTTTTACGTTAACTGAGATCTAAAAAAACCATTGACATTTCTAGAGCTCCATCATATCATGAATCTACTTTCTCATTTTCATTTTTATTTAAGAAATAAATTTTTGAGAATGTTGTTTCCCGCTCCTTACAAATTTGTCCTGACAGCCTTAAATGCTTCTGGTGCGAAACCCTTAAACCGTTCTACAATTTTGTGAAAAATATTTGAAACTGTGTTCAATTTTTGAGAAATGAAAGAAATACAAAGACACTTTATTTTTTCGGGAGATATGGTAAGCTATTTGTGTGGATTGTAGTTATGCTTATCAGAGATTTCCTCAGATAAGGTATCGTATCGCTCGGAGGACCCTAAGATGTTGAAGTTCGTCTTTTGACCGGAAGTCATGGATATGCGACTGATCGAGGGCTACGGACTTTGGGTTTTTCAATTTCACATAATATCCAGTATGGTCTAGCGGCACCTTGCAAACTGACTTCTTGATAAGATAGCACAGAAAAGCGAGGGAATTTACGTTTGGCATAAGTTTGCCTTATATATGAGCGTCCACGGGAAATGCGACGATCCTATCAGAATGTAGTACGACGATTCGCGCGAGAAATGTTGCCTGCTAGTATCTTACAAGTTTTAGAGGGATGACCAAAAACGGACAAGGGGACTCGAATCGTGCGATATACTTTGATACACAGTGAGAAAAAGTGTTCAAAATGGTACCGAAATCAATATCGTTTTGATATGCAACAAAAATGATACCGAATTCAAGAGCATTTTGATCAGCCGGAGTAAATGATCGACTTTTGAGCTGACATGCAAGCTTTTTATTGTTTCTGATCGTGCAGTGTACTTGAAAAGTTAAAAATAACGAAATTTGATATTAGAAATATCATCCGTTGAGTGTAATTGTCTCTTATGTGCGGTTAGATACAGTTTTTAGGTTATGTCGTTATGAAGCTGGCTTCAGAATCGGCGGCCATCTTGTATAGTCATATTTTCTAATATCAGATTTCTTTATTTTTTAAAATTTTCAAGCAAACTGCACGATCAGAAACCATAAATTGCTTCTATATATGAGCTAAAGTACTCTAAGTACGTCAGCCATCTTGGTCTGACTTAATACATGATCCCGAATTAGATCATTGTGATCTCAAAAGTCGATCATTCATTTCGGCCGATCAAAATAGTCTTGGAATCGGTATCATTTTTCCTACATACCAAAATAATATTGATTTTGATATCGTTATGAACACTTTTTTTTTACTTTGAGGAGGATCCCGGAGAATGGATAGTATCACTTACCCTGACTTTCTCTACTTATCCCTAATTCCCCGCCCACTAATTATCCGGCAAGGAGTAAAATTGGCTAGGGTGGGGGTAAAGTCAGCTAAGTTACAGGGTTTAGTCGGCTAAGATACGGGGAAAAATCAGACAGGGTATAGGGTAAAGTCATCTAGGTTGCAGGGTAAAGTCGGACAGGGTAAAGTCGGCTATGGATTTCCGCTTCCTTCCCTCCCCTCCCTTCCTCTCTTGGGAAAAAGTACGACGGATACTGAACCGAAACTATAAGGATTTGTACCCGGAGCTACGAAACCCTAAAAAGGATATAAAATATACATTATACCTATAATAGTGTTTATTACAGTAATAAAACGATAAATAACTTCTTATAAATAATGTTTACAACAAAATAATAATAATCATCCAAGACAGTCAGGAATAATCAGTTTTGCAACTAATACTTTGTAAACAAGTTTTTTTTTAAATCCAATTTTTTCATTAAAACACATAAATTTATGTTCGTCGCATAGTTTATAAAATTTAGCAAAACAGCTCATTACGAAATATATATGTATATATAAAAAGCTGCAGAAAATGTATTTTCCAATAATTGCATGATAAAATTGGTCAATAAATTTAAAATTAAGATTTTGACCTTAATTTGGATATTTTTTAAATTAAATTTTTTTAAGTTTTTACTTTGAACTTTGCGCAGGTTGTACACTTCGGTTTCACGTATAGGGGTTTTAACTATTGCCCTTGTTCCAATAATTCGGCAACTATAATCGAATTATTTAAGTTCAGCAAAAAAGTTGTTCTTTACCATTTGAATAAAGTATATGAGACCCTACAATTTTAATTGAAATTAATTAGAAATATGAGGTAAATTAAAAACAATCGTGTTTGAATTCATTTAATTTAAAAGAGTTTGAAAACTTTCAAACCTAAATCATATATGAATATCTGTATTGTACATTTTTTATATTACACTGTATTAAAAAAGTACATATATGACTATTAAAATAATTCATAACAGATTCAAAATAACAAACAAAATTTTTCATAAACAATATAAAATATTGTTTGATAAGTGTTCTGTTAAATAATTGATTTCAGGTTTCTTTCTTTAATGGATGGATTTTATTAATAAGATTACTTTTTACGGATGAAAATATCAGCGCAGGCTGAGTATTTTTGTCCTAAAGTTATACAATTTGATATCCTTTTAACTGTTGGTGGTGTGCTTTTATAACGGAAATGTCTGCAGTTAAGTTTTTTTTAACATATACATTTAATTATTTGAAACTTGAAATATATTATTTTTTTCAAGTTATTTCTCATTTATTTTGTAATTTCATATGTTTTTGTTTATCTAGAATAAAGCTTCTTCATTTATCATGAGCATTTTGTTTTCCATTATAATGTATCATTTACACTACCATCGGATATTATCTGCAGGCATAACGCGAAGGGTAATAAAAATCACTGCTAACTTTGAAACATGATTACTTGTTGAAAGAATTAGCTACAAGCTTTTTTAAAAACCATTGATAATCTTATGAAAATCCACATCGTATGACTCCGAGTAAAGATGTCTTTTATCTTTTAAGGAGACCCAGGTGAAAAAGTTATATATAATTTATATATAGTGGATAAGATAATGCTATTTTTATTTGTTTTATGAAGTTTTCTAAGTAAAAAAAATGAAAAATATAAGTGTTTTGTACACTGTAAGTTTATATATATATATATAACTTGGTCACCTGGGGAATATACCGTGCAAGAAGATTTAAACAAAAAACCAAGAATTTCTCGAATTTTGTACCTCAACTTCAACTAATGGTCTGTCCTACAAAATTTGCAGCAAAAATCTGAAACTTGAATTCAATAAGATTTTTAAAAACATTAATAGGTGATCGTCGATTGAAACTCGACGCAGACACGGTTGAACATTTTTGGTCATAGCTTGGAAACCCGTGAACATTTTCAAAGTTTTATTGACTTAAATTAAAGATAATATTTCAAACGTTATGTCCTTATAATTTCAAGTTTTTTTCACAGGTTTCCCAAGTCACAATATGAGTTGAAGTTAAGGTACAAATTTTGAGAAATTTCGGCGATCACTGAAGTCGTGGTACAAAATTCGAGAAATTCTTGAATTTTTTTGAAACTTCTTACGCGGTATGTTCTTCTCCAAAGATAAAAAAACGTTCTATTTTTTTATTTTATAAGAAATTTCTATAAGATTTTCAATAGTATTTTCTAAGTCTGTCTCTCCTTTTTTGAACAAGTAAGAAGTGATTTTTAATATTACCTGGACTAGTCGTACCTATAATTTCCGCTGGTAGCGAGGACTTTAGTGGTTTTCAATAGTATGCACAGTGCTTCAATACAGCAGCCTGTGCGAGATTGATATTGGCGCATACGCACTTTGAGGCATACCTCTTTTGCGAATCGGCGCAATTGACGCGTATGCGCACTTTAATCTACGTAACTTTGCACACTGACACTCCTTTGATGGCAGCATTTGCCTCCTCCGTTTCATGCTGCAAGTTTCACACTCGTCAGCAATCGCCTATTTTGCACACTTGTCTCACAAAGAGCTATTGCACGATCAGTACATTAGTTAAATGAGTCTGTTATGTGAGCGCACATTGAAGTTGAAACTTGTGTATAGCGTGCCACAAATAGCTACAAACAGTATCTATAAAACAGCGATTTCGAATTTGTTATTTTATTATTTGCTTTGTTTTTGATTGATAATAATGCGAATTGACACATATGCAGATTCTAAGTAGGGGAGATGCAAAGAGGTACCTGGTCGCGTGCAGCAACAGTAGAATATAAATCGTATAAATGAAATGTGAAAAGCCGACAGTAGTTCGGGTGCACCGGCAGCATTATCGCGCAGCGCCGTTTTTATTATTCGCATAATCGGATCTGGGGCGCCGATAGCGGCGGTGATTTCGGGTTTGTCTAGAGTAATGCAGTTGTCACCCCTACACAATGCCGCGCTGAATGCCTCATTGTCTGCAGGACCGACGCCCACTCAAAACTTCCACTCACATCGCCGCTATGTCATTTTCCGCATTCAAACGATCGTGATCGCACGCGCGGCCCGTTGCGTTGCGTTCTACAAATACAACCGAGCAGACCATTGCCATCGATGAGCATCGCAATTATAACGTTTGTGTCTCCCTCAACCTTTGTTTCCATCTGCATTATAGGTGACATTATAAGAACATTAGTTTATCCTGATTTCACACAAAATCGAGAACCACTATTCATTCTGATTTCATCGTAAACAAAGGCAGTCAATAATGACTCGATATTCAACTTCATCTTTCCACCGAAACTTGTATAAAGCACCCCGCACCAAATGTACAGAAAATGCCTTTTTGTCCAAATGTAAAATTAAAACATTTTTTTCTTATTTCGAATGTAACCTGCAAATCAGTAATCCCATAGAAATTGATTAAATAAATGGATAATTTTCACTTAAACAATTGTCAAACTCCGGATTTTTACATATATTTTAATAAAATAATTCGTCTGTTATTGAAATGTTATCCTTATCAAAACCTTCTTGTTAGAGTTGGCTAGCTGCCTCATATTTTATAGATCAGACCCACTAAAACAAAAATATTGTACCCATGGTTTTGACAGATTTGCGGTTTTTGTATGCAGGATTTGTAAGGGTTCTTTTAATATCCCTTAAAGATTACAGCAAGAAAGTCGACATTTCCTAAAAAGAAAAACTACGGAAGCTTTTTCGATTAAATTATGGTTTATGTATAATATGATTTGAATGCAAATCAAATAATTTCTTCGACCGATGAAATTTATAGATCTGAATTGTAGTTAATATGTCTTACGGTCATCATAGATAAACAAAAATGATTTGAATGCGAACTTTCATCATTCATGA
>JAAAKG020000025.1:5276823-5306955 GCA_010014905.2 Druon quercuslanigerum
TCTTCCAGAGTGCGAGGCGGGAATCGAACCCGCAAGCCGACAGAGTGGGTCCAAAGCCTGCGCTTTAGCCCCCACGATCATCGTCCCTTTTTTGTTACATAATTATATCATGTATTTAAAAAAATTTACCACTCTAAATTTGGTTATTACACCATTTTTTACATTTTTTGGGATTTAATAACTGTTTAAATAATTTAAATTTCTTCAAACTATATATATATATTAATTATAAATAGTTAAATATATTTATAATTTTTGTAAAATTGTAACATAGTATGAACTGTGCACATTGTTCCATTTAATATTATAATTCTATGGCTCGGTCCCCACCTCGAAAAAGTAGGCGCCTCCGCTTTCTGTGAATATTATTTTAATTTTTCGAAGTGAAATTGAACGATAAAATATTAAGTATTTGAAACAAATAAAGATTCAGGAAGAAAGACAGAAAAATTAAGAATGTCTGTGATTGCAGAGTTTTCAATTGAATATTATGGAAAAGGAATTGCTCAATAAAAGGCTGCGAATTGCATACTTTTCAAATTTCAACCTTGCAAATAAAGTAAATGTTAATTCCCTAGTTTTCCGATTAAACAATTTCTAAGTCTGGGCGCAGCATATTTTTTCAGCATTTGTTATCGTTATCACTTTTGAAAAAAAGTTGAAAATTTCATGAAAAAATCGTTACAAAATTGTTTATAAAAAAAACTATGCAATATAAAAAAATTTACGTACGTCACTGAAAAAAGCCAATTTGAATCTATTTTTAAATTTTCAGGTCGATCGGTGGAGATTTTTTCGAATTATGTTTCCGGCGAGTTTCCTTTAAACGCGTTTCAAGTTTTAAGTACTCCGCAATCACCGGGGCATAACTAAGAGGCGTTGCAGCCTCACATTTAGACATTTTTTCTGCCCTCCGTCTTTTTGTACATTATTTTTAAGACCCTAAAACACCTTTTAAGCAAAAAAAAATTCGATTTTTAAGGTGCTATATGTGCATCTATTTTTACCATTGGGTGTGGTCTTTCAAGACCAACATTTTATATTAAATTTCAACTCATCCATGCCAATATTAATGGATCGTAGAATGCACAGTGGAATTATTTCAGGTTAATCAGTTTTATTTAACTTTATTATAGTCACTACACGGAAACAAATATGGGACCAAATAGTTGTCTAGTTTCAGAACTTATTATTACCAAAAATTGTAGTAGCTTTTCGCTCCGCGCTATGGGACTGATTCGTTCCCATGATCGGCAGAAACAGCTACCATCGCCACTATAGTCTATACTAGACTATAGTTAAAGTATACTCTCTCACTTAGCGAGGCGACACCGTTTTGCCGATTATGGGACTGATTCGTTCCCAAACTGGATGCGCGGATTCACCTAACTGTTTTGGAACCAAATGATCTCATACATATGGGCATATTTATTTCTAAACACAGGATCAAATTCGTGAACAGTTAATATATAATATCTATATTAAAGTAAGTAATTGTCTGTTAAATAACTTCGTAAGTCTGGTTATGAAAATGCGTTATGTGCATTATGCGCTATAGGCAAAAGTGTGCTTCCCACTTCAAGTGTTTTTCGAGAATTCGAGGTGTTTTGGTGAGATAAAGTGGTCTAAAGTGTTTTTAGATACTGACCCATTATTCAAGGGAAAGCTCTCCTTTTAAACGAGACGCTCAACGGCCCGCAAAAGTTTAAAGTGCGTGAACAGGAAACACGTTTATTTTAACTTGTGTCAGACAACTTTCTTCCTCATTTTCGTTAAATATTTTGTGTAGTCTTGTCTCCGTATTAAAAATTTTTTTTTTAAATATTTGTTACCATGCCGTAAAATCCACCGAAAACGGTTCACCGATACTATCTCTGGTGTTCAGTGTTCACTGTATTTATATTTTTCGACTAATTAAATTGTCAAGCACATAGTACAATTTTTCACCAAAAAAGATGAGTTACGAACCAAAAATATATAGCGGACTTTTCAACATCAAGAAAGGAACTTTGAAACAAAAATACAGTGAAACTCTTCTATTCCGCCGGTTTCGGCGACCTGAGTGATAACCGCAGATCCCGCGAACCCAGGGCCGACGCGTAATAGGGCGCAATGTGTGCGGGGCATACGGTCGGCCAAGCTTGGCTCTTGGTGGGGGGGGGGGGAGCTGCACTGAATATAAAGGGAATCAGTGGGCCTTGCTCGTGCCTTTATCTTCTGAGATTTTCCCCTTGATATATGTATATGTGTATATATATATATATATAATTGCTCTGAATATACAAAATCGAAAGTACAAATATATCAATCATATTTGTTAAATCAAATAAATGAGGGCACTCCTACACAGTTAACTAAATTTTGTAAACAATGTTTCGCCACCCTTGATATATTTAGTATCCTGGAAGGGAACCGCGATGACAATATTTTTAAATGTTTCGAAGACCATGCTTTTTAATTAAATTACATGAAAGTCACGTTTTTTATATTGCTCTATACACCATACACACCGTATATAAATTTTGTTGCAAAAATTTAAAAAAACTGATAAATTAAAATAGTTTTGTTCTATTTATATTATTATTTTAGAAGACATTCTTTCATCGCGCTTGCTATATTTCGTGTTCTGGAACGGAGCAGTGATAACAATAATTATTTTGAGTTTTTACTCAAACATTTTTCAAATACCATGCTTTTTAATTAAATCACATGAAAGTTACTTTTTTTAAATTTCTCCTTATTAGACAAACCGGGGCAAGCCAACTATCAATCTTATAATTTCTATGTGTATTACGATCACTTGAGTCTTAACATGAGGTGTTGCTTCATTAGTCCCGTTTTGAGAGTAGTTTCAGTTTATTAAACAATTCAAAAATATTTTTGGTTTTGTATTTATTAGCACTATCCATATCAAACTTATTGCGTTATAAACTAATTTAAGTCAAACATGAGTTCAAATGCAATTCTGACGTACATACTAAAAGAAAACTTGCATCTCACATAAAAAACAGAAGATAAATTTTACATCGATTTCTGATGAAAGATTCGTTGCAAAAAAAATTACATTCACATGATAAAATTTACACAAATATCGGTTAAACTGTCTTTGTTTTTTCATGAACAAACATGTATTTTGAAAAACGCGAAGTTGTCTGAATAAAACTGTATTCCTCTAAAAAATTGCTTGCAACAAATTTTAGTCTTAGTTTTTTCTGTGTTAGTGTTTCCAAACATGTTCATAACACACTGAATTTTAAACGTTTTGCCTCTAGCTGTAACCAACGCGAAGCGATCCTTTTCAAAATTGAAAATAAAAAAAATTGCAAACAGCAATGGTAGAAAAGGTACTGTCAAACTTGACTGTAATATCAATTTATCACATGATTTCGAATTTATGTTATGTGTATAATATTAATGTAAATAATACTAAAAATGTTTACATGAAAATAGAGTAAACTTATGAAGAAAATGTATTTAAAAGAAATTTTTAAGAAAAAGGGAAGGGCGGGGGCAGCAAAAATGGGTTTGCACACGGGCGGCCAAACGTAAAGCACCGGCCTTGCGCGTTCTCCGCGCAGCTCCTGTTACACCTACCTGCAGCGCGGCATCAATTCTCGGAAGGGCTATAGAAGAGAGGGCTATTGAAGGGTCTCACTATAGTTGGATTTCCTTACTGAATTCTATTTTTAGTAAGCAGCGAAATTCACCAACTTTAGTCAAATTTATCATCAGAAAACGTACAAAACTTTATCTAAGTTGATGAAGTTAATTTCACTGACCCTCCTACCATCCTGCCGCACACAAATATGTAACGTAATTTATGAGCGGCCTTTTATGCAGAGTATATTTAAAACAATAACTTTTGAGCTCAATGCCTTTGTTAACGGTCGTATTTTTTAACCTCTAACGCGCACTGTGAGTCACCTGGTATACCCCAATCATTTTTCATAAAGTTACTCTAAAAGAGTTTTTTGAAATTTTCCCAGGTCGAAATTCCAAACCGTTCTTCCTGCTGGAAGCATTTTTTTATGGTATCTAAAAAGACCACATATGCGCTTTATGATATTCTGAGATGCGTGTGCGCTTTAAGGCTTAAATGCTAATTTTAACTCGATTTGCTCAGTTCTTGAGTTTTACCTGGATTAGTTTCTGAAACTATGAATAGCATGAAAGAGTTACTACTTAACATTTGAATAAGCGATGAGATCTCTGCAATAAACGTTTTTCTCTCTTATTGCATGGGATGCGACTCGGTAGGCATCCTGTGTAGTTGCGCGAAAAGCAAAGCGGATGTCGCCGGGGCAAAGTTAAATTAAATCACAGCGTAGGCAGCTAATATTGTAGTTTATCTGGCGGGACATTAGCGCGGTGAAATATGCCCTCCTTCGCAGAACTTAAAATCAAGATCCTCGAAGTTCCTCGCGCAGGCATCCTTCCTGCTAAGTCGCGCGTGAAAATACTAATTATTATACCGATTATTAATACGAAAACTTTATGCCGTCATGCAGAGTATGCCGGCTGTTAACGTTCCAAGTTTAGCAGAGGAACCAAGTCTAAACTGAAGACGTTGGGATTATGCTTAGTTATAATAACGCTTGGTTATCATCATTCATTAAAAGCTTGCCAATTAAGACGAACTAATTAGGAAAAACAGCGATCGTGCTCCTCATTGTATAACGACATTGCCTTCAGTAATTCCCATTACACTACAATAACATCAAAATAATTCATCAGATTTCCCAAAAGTAACCAATTTTTATTTACAGTTCATATACAAATGATGGCACATGTAAAACTCACCGTTTGAGACTTCACAGTTCAAAACTTATTTATAAATTAGGCCAAAGTGGCTTTCTGTTTCTGTAAAGTTTCACTGGGCATGCCACCGCCTTTTGTAAATCGAGAATAACTGCAAAGAATAACATTTTTTGATTATTATTAAGAACTAAAGTATACCCTAATAGCACGGAATGTATCGGAATATATACGAAATATATACGGTCCCTGAGCGTGTCTAATGTCCGCAGCTTGGGAACGTTCCAGGAACTTTCCACTGGGACCTGAAGGAAACCTTCCATTATTTTTACTTTTAACAACAATTATCTCGTAAACTGTAAGAAACAGGTAAAAATGGATGTCATTTTTGAGTTCTGAGTACTACATGTAGTGCATATAGTAATATGATATCTATGTCATAAGCTGACAACAATTTTGACCTTTTACTTACGACATATCGAGTATTTATTGATAATAACAACAATAACCACAATTTACTCTTTAAAGTTCCAGTGGAACGTTCCTGGATCGTTCCCAAGTAGCGGACATTTTACATGCTCAGTTAACGTTCCTGATATTACAACCACACAATATTTTAATTTTACAGTACCCTCCCACTTATCGCGAGAGGCTGGGACTGTGATTCGCGTTATGTGAGTTCTCCACCACATGAAAAAATTTTCTCCCCTTGGGTTTACCCTCATATCTGATTAGTTTAGAAAATCGAATCTGTTCAAAAAAAGTAATGTCAAAATCTGACAGTTGAGGAAACATGTAGCAGAAAACAGTAGTCGGTTATTACATTCATTTTACATACTAATCCTAAAATCTGTATGGTTCATTACAAGTTTTATTCATAAGAAAAAAAATGGAATTCTCTGGACTGGAAAAGCATTTGTTTCCATATGAAAAGATTTGGGTTGAATTTTTTTCTTTGAATTGATAGCCATTGATAAATTGAAACTAACTTATTAAAAAGGTTACATTGAATGTCAACATTTTTTAAAAAGTCGGTAGTAGGATCAAAGCGAGAAGGGAAGTCACGATAAGCGGTAGTGCGATAAGTGGGAGGGTACTGTATATAAAAACAGTTGAATTCAACCAAAAAGGACAAATTTTTTTATTGTGTTCTATGAATTAAATTCGAATTTAGACAAAATAACGAGAAAGCGAGGAAGTTTCATGAAAACGGGGAAAACCAGGAATTATGTTTAAAAGAGGGGGAAATAGAGGAATAGAGGAAAGACTGCAGACTCTGAGTATAGTTAAAAATCTATTCTGACTAAGACTACTTACACGAGGGTGTATTTATTTTTTTCTGCAGTTGTTAAGGATGGTCTTGTTGATTTTAAAGAATCCAGTAAATGTTGCTGCGTAAGATTTCTTCCGTCGACTTTTTTCTTCTCCTCCTATTTATAAATGTAAAAAATATTGTTCAACGGTGCCAAGAATTCTTAAAGATCAAATTTCAAAATATTGATCAACATTTTTTCCCTATTTATTTCCGATCATTCTCACTCGCGTAAAACAGACCGTAACATTTCACGGGAAACATTGCCCCTTCTAGAAGTTTCTTCCACTACAAATTTTATTTTTCGTGTATTTAAAATTGAAGCCCTGAAGTTGTAATTTTTTTAATTTCTGATTTGAAATGTACCTTACTGTAAACAATTTTCTTAGTCAATGTTCAATTTGTAATTATCATTTGTCAACACATTAAATTTTTAATGTTATGTTTTAACGGCTTCCAATTTGAAACTGTAGAATATTTAACGTCTCAATTAGAGTATCGATTTTGAATTTTGAAGTATTGAATTTTTAATTGTTAATTTTTAGAGTCCCTACTTAAAAATTTTCAAATTCTATGTAACAATGCAGGGTTCGAATCAAGTAGGAGGGTTACAAAGAGTCGCATTAGTAGCATAAAATTACAAAAAAAGGCATATGGAATTTCGAAAAAAGTCCATAAAAAGTTGCATAAACTTTCTAAACAAAATGGAAAAATAAGCGTATCAAACATTGCATGATTTTCAAATATTCATTGCTCAATAACAATAAAGGTAGAAACTAAAAATTAGTATAATAAAATAAAAAAAACGACTCATATATTTTGCAGAATAGTGATTATTGTAGCATGACTTTTATCGATTGAAAACCTTTGAGTTTCACGAAATACAATCAACTATCCGAAATTTGAGGTTAGAGTACCCGATTCTGTTCAAATTCATCTGATAAACTAATCTCAAATTTGGGATACTACTATATTACTATTCGTACATGCATGTCTTAGCTTTACGTTTAGAATATTTTCTCCAAAAAGTAATATGCATTTCCATGCCGTCATGCTAAAAATACTTAATTCAACCCAACGATGGATTCCCGATCTTCGGGCCTCTTTTTAATTGGCCAGACATTGACTCGGGCGAGACCGTACATAGACCATGGTGGGAGGTGATGGAACTGCGCAATTTCAAATAAGCGTGTACAGAGGATTTCGAATAGGTGACATTTCGAATCAGCGATGTTTGAAATAGGCGGAAGTTCACTGTAGTCTAAACAAAAATGGTTATAATCCTTAGCTATGAAAAAAATTGCTTTCTAGCGCCGCTGGGATTTGAACCTAGGTCTACAGATTGCCAGTCTGATGCTCTTAAGCAATAAGCTACATAGAGGAACCGACAATCTGTAAACCTGGGTTCGAAACAAAAACGTTAGAGAGGAATTTTTTCACAGCTAAAGATTATAACCACTTTTGTTTAGAATGTGTAGATCAAAAACCGTTATTTTATTGAAAAAAAACTGTATTCGTTTGTCCAAAGTACACACAGAATCTACCTGCCTATTAGAAAGTTATATACAATAATATGCCACGTTAAAGCAGATGCTTATAATCCATAAGATAATAAATCCAGTCAGTGTTCATCGAAGTGTGCGCGAGGATGAAGTGGAGCGAAATGGGGTAGCGTGGTGTGTACTAATAAACCTGACTGTGTTTCCGTAGTTATATTACACATCAACCCCTATCTACCTTCCAGTCTAATCTAATGATGTTATCATCGTTACACATTATCTGGCTTTTCGAAACTCGCTCCGTATAATGGCGCCAGCATGTACTTCTAATTAAACGGGATTATTATTGAATTCAAATTAAGTATATTATAAAAACTTTCTTAACTAATGATGACCATTTTAATCGAGGACGAAAATTCCCGGCCTTCTCCCGGTTAGCAACTATTTTTCACGGTCTCTTATAGTTGACAATTTATTCATTTGAATTGATCAAAATTTAACTTTCAAGTAAAACACTCAAAGTGGAACAAAAAGTGTGTTACGCTGTTTTCAAGACTTTTTTTTATCCATCCCCTTCTTCAATACAGATCATCACACAAAGCTTGAGCCATATCTTTATCGTCACGTCACAAATACTAGATCCTCTGCCTTTAATTTAATTTTTTCTTCGATTTCATTTGGTAAACGTCTAAAATAAACACCAATCGGGCAAACCAATTGGTTAATTATTTCGAAATTTATCGTGTTGGCCAGAATAAAAATCTGCACACACACATACACACACACACACACTCCTTCGTGAAAATCTGTTTTTTAGCTCAGACAGTCTCAAAACGTTGACATTTGACAAAAACGGGGAGGGGGTAACTTTTACGCAAATCTAATACCTTGCCTGATGAGAATATGAAAAAAGTTGAAATCAAACTTATTTTAAATTACATTATACTTGGATAGATTGGATTTTTCTTTAAAAAATGTGAAAAACTTCCAGTCAACAAAAAACTCGCTGAAAAATCTTGGTTTGTCCCGCATTCAAAAATGTCAGGTTTTCTCGGTCGAGCGGCCATCCTTTAAATGCTCAATTTCATAAACTTTTATCCTTAAAGTAGTCTCTTTTATTTTTCAATGTTCTTTTAAAAGCTTTTTAGTGTTTTTAAAGATTAACTTACTGGTGATGCAGTCTCCAAAGCTTCTTCCAAAGCTGCTAATCTTGCCTGAGTTAAAACTGCTTTCAAATCAGCGCCAGTGAATCCCGATGACAAAGTTGTCAACTCTTTTAAATCCAAACTCTCTGTATTTATTTTGTTAGATTTAAAAAGAACTCTTAAAATTTCTTCCCTCTCACTCTGTAACAAACCGAAAAAATTCAAATTTTCATCAATTCATTTTCCAAATTTGCTACAAGTGTAATAAAATAATGTAATTCGGACTCTTGGGCTGAAGATTTTTTCATTTAAAGTAATCAAAACTGAAATGCAAATTAATGCATTTAAAATTGAAGTTTAAAATCTTAAACCTATATAATTTAAGCTTAGAATTATTGTATTAAAACCCTCAATAATTTAAAAGAATAAAATTGAAGTTTATAACACTTTTCAGCTGAATAACTTTTATTGAACAGTTCAAAGGTTGGTGGTTAAAGAATATAAAACCAAGCTTTTACTTACTTTGTTAGTAATTAAAGAATCGATTAATTAATATGCAAATATCCAAAATTATATGATTTAAAGCAATTTTAAGTTAGAAACATTAAATATTGAATTATTACATTTTTTAAACTAACCATTGTTCCATTCGAAGTTAAAATTATTTAACTTTAAGTTGTTTTAGATTAATAATGGTTCAATTCATATTTCTAAGTCGAAATTTAACACTTTCACTTTTTAATTAATAATTTTTAAGTAAGATAATTAAAATTATAACATTTAGAGTCCAAAATTAAAACGAATTAAAATTCCCGAAAAATAAAATTGCCGAAAATGATAAATACAATAAAAATATGTTTATCAAATAAAATTGTTTTGTTTATTGTTTTATTATTTACAAATCACTTAATTTGTTAGATTCGGGAAGTTGATAATATTATTGAATTTGCCTATGTGGTCAGCAATTTTACTTCATTATTTTTCATTCATTATTTACATAAAATGTCTAGAATTTTCAAATTCGGTAATATCACAAACTGTCTAGAATTTCATTTTTCGTTAATTTCAAATTGTCGACACTTCTAATTTCGGGAGTGTTATATTTTGAATATTTTCTTTTTCAGAAATTTTTCAGTTAGGGGAATTTTACTTTTCGGAATTTTTCAGTCGTGCCTGAAAATTCATCCCTTTTGATAGAAATTTCATACTTTTTGGTTAAGAAAGAATGCAGCTGCTTGGTTCAAAATGAATCTATATTAGTTGAGGATGCAATTACTTGGTTGAGTGTTAAACTACTTTGCTAAAAATGCATTCTACTGGTTGAAGATTCACCATTTTAGTTAAAAATTTATCTTTTTGGTTGAAAATTTAACTAATGTATTGAAAGTTCGTTTTTTGTTGTTATTAAAAATAAATTTGCTTAACTGAACGTTTAATGATTCCATATTTTGTTGGAAATTCAACTACTTAGTTAAAAGCTGAACTCTTAAAAAATCATTCTTGATTTAATAATAAATCTGTTTTGGTTGAGGATTTAACTATTTTGTTTTTAAAATAATTAAATCATTTATATTTAAAGTTGATAAACTAAACAAGTTTTTTATCCAAATTTTCTAATTCCAAACGCTTTTAACTTTTAATTATTTAAATCTTCTTCTACGTTAACAAAAAAAAATTCTAAATGGAATCACAATGATTTTAAATTGCATTATATCATGTGATTCATATGATACGAAAATTTTGATATTTCAAGTGATTAGAGTTTTCTTCTAAAAATGCATAAAATTTTCTGTTAAAATATAAATTTATTGGCATTTTCCGGTCTAGCGGTCAAACTGTATATTGTTTTTAAAAATATTTAAATTTAATAAAAAGGGAGAGAACCCCACATCATCGGGCAGAGGACAGAGCAAACATTTATCAAGTCTTCCGGGTCTCAGAAGAGCCGGATCTAATAAATCTGGTCTTGAAGTTGCTGCAACCACAGAAACACCTTCTCTTCCTTCAACTCCATCTAATTGTGTCAATAACTGATTAACTACTCTATCAGTTACACCAGTACTATCATTACCACGTCTGAAAAAATGTATTATTCATGATAAAAGTTGCCACAATTCAAACTACTAAGTGACAATTGATTCCTAATGTTTATAAATTTAAATCATATCGAAGACTTACCTGGGAGCAAGACTATCGAATTCATCAAAAAATAAGACACATGGTTTCGCTCGTTGCGCTCTATAAATAATTTAAAGAATTAATTATATTACATGACGACCTATCAAGAACTTATGTAACTATTTCAATAAAATATCAAAGATTAATTTTATTTCTTACTTTTCGAAGATATTTCGCACTGATTCTTCACTCGCGCCTATGTATTTCGATAATAACTCTGGCCCCTAAAAAAATAAATCATTAAAGAGATATCGTAATTCAAAATATAAGGTAACTACAGAACTTCATTTTCGAATTTCTCTGACTTTGCCCTAATTTTTGCCCTAATTTTTCAGAAAATATGACTTTCCCCCATAAAAGATCCAATCCAAAAGGATGAACTTACAATAAAACAGTTAAATTTTGGACAAAAAAAAAAAGATTTTAACAAAATAGTTAAACTTTCAACAAAATAGTTGAATTTTCTACCTACAAAAACGAATTGACAACCAAATGGACAACATTCATCCCAAAAATAGTTAAATTTTTAACAAAAAAACATAATAGTCCAATAATAGTTGAATATTAAAAAAATATTGTAATTTCAAGGCAAAAATAAAAGAATGATTTGGAAACCCGTTGAATTTTCAAGAAATTGACCAATTCTCAGCAAAAATGTAATAATTAATAATTCCACAAAAAACGAATTTAAACAAAAAAGATGAATTTTCTTCATAAAGAGATGAACTCCCAACCAAATGTTCGAATTTTTAAAGAAAAAATAATAAACTTCAACCAACAATAGTTGAATTAAAAAAAATAGTTCAATTTTAGAACAGAAATAAAATAGTTACTTAGAAAACCGTTGAATTTTGAACAAATAGGTGCATTCTCAACAAAACATGTAATAGTTCAACAAAAACGAATTTTCAACAAAATAGTTGAACTTTCAACCTATAACAATGAATTCATAACAAAAAAGATGATAGTTAAAATTTTAGGCCAAAGGTAAATTATTTGTAAGAGTTGAATTTTCAATAAAAAGAATTAATTGTCAACCAAAGAGATGACTTTTTAACAGAATTGTCGAACCTTGAACGAAATAATACTATTATTAACTAAAGATATAATCGTCCCGACCAACAAAAATATTATATTAGGGTGGCAGCAAAATTTGACTTGAAAAATCATATAATGTTTCACTGAACTTTAATGTTCAATCGCCAGAATCTTAATTTTGTAACATTATTCACATAGAATCTTTTAGAAAAATAAAACGATTTCAAATTAAATTCCACGACTTTTACAAGATTTTTTTTCAAAATCCCTGATAATTTGCTGAACAATAAAATCCCCTCAATTTTCTCTAATTTCCAGGTTTTCCCTGACCTACGACCACCCTGAAATATACTCATTTTTAAATATATATTCAGTTATAGTTATAAATATGATTTACCTTCACAGTAATCATGTTCAGTCCACACTCTTTCGCAATCGCACCAGCTAACATAGTTTTTCCAGTTCCCGGCATTCCGTAAAGCAAGACTCCAGTTTGCAATTTAATCGGGGCGTTTTTGAAAATTTCTGGATACTTTAAAGGCCAGTGTAAAACTTCAATTAATGACCTTTTTACGTTAGCTAAGCCTCCTATGTCCGACCATGAATATCCAGGACCTTTGTATAAATTTACACCTTCCAGTGACCTTGGTTTGCAACGATCCAAAGTACTCGACAAATCATCATCCAAAAGCGTGACGCTTGATTTCAAGTTTTCACTCACTATCGGAAGAAAACAATGTCCAATTTTTTATAATAAATATTACATATCGAATTAAAATAATAATAAATTGTTTTAGATACATTTTAAGGGTGGCCGTTTTAATCGAAGGAAAATATGCCTGTTCATTACACGGGCTTCCACTACTTTTTTGCCCGTCATTGAAAATAAAAAATTCGAACCCTCATAACTGACATTTTTTTCATTTGAAGTAATCTAAACTGAGCTCTAAACTATGGCACACAATATGGAACTCTTTTGAATTTTAAACTTTGAAAATTAAAGTTTACAAAATTTGCAATTCAGAAATATTTTTTTTAATATCCAATAATGTGCACGTATAAAATTGAAGCTTTTAATACTTTTCAAATAAACAATTTTAAATTACATACCGTTAAACTACAAAATTTCAAAAAAAAACCTAAACTTAAAAAATTAAACTTTTTTAAATCTAACAGATTGAAATGGATGTCTTTTTTTAATGAACACTTCAAATTAGAGGTTCAATTATTTTAATACAAAGGCAGTTTTAATTCACAATATGTTAACTGATATTTATACACCGAAATACAAACCCTTAATTTAAAAATTAAATATATAATAATTACAATTGTAAAGCTCAAATTTTAAATTACCAATTTGGAATTTTAACGATTTGAAACTATTTCAAACAATTCAGTTGGAAATTGTAGAGTTTTTATTACTTGATTTATAGTTGCTAATTTTAAATAAATATCAAAATATTTCTCAACGTTAAAAAATTGAATGAGATAAAAACGGATTATTTTAGACTGAAACAATATTTGGGTAGAATTTAAAATTGAAAATAGTTTATAAAGTTTCAATCAGGCGTTTACATTTGTTTGACTAACAAGGCTTTCAAATTAAACAGTTCCATGTTAACTGTAAAATCTGTACATTACTTAATTTTAAAGAAATTCAGAATTGTCTAGTTTAAATCAACTATTATTTAATTTTTAATACTCAAAATACAGTTCATTTATTTATATTTACGTTAGATTAACTTAAAATGTTTTTTCTCGAAAATTTTCAATTTCAAACGCTTATAATTTTTAGTTGTTTACAAATGTGACTATCAGACTTGGGATTTTATTAAATCTTATATAATTCCTTGCCTGAGAGTCAATTGGATGGTTATTAAACGAAGAAAATTCAAACCCGAATTTCCAACTATTATGAATTCAACTATTGAAAATAGGGCTTTCCAAACAATTTTCTTCAACTTACTACATATGAAAATTCAAAAAGAAAAAAAAGAATTTTGTATTAAAAACAAGAATTAAAGATTTTATCTTCACAGAATTTTACATAAGATGCACATTTTTTGGCAATTAATATTTTGGCAAATTAATAATCATTCAACGAACTCTCAATAGATAATTTATAAGACTTAAAGAAATCGACTCTTAAGATCTTCTTGTAAGTCTTTTAAACTGTATTTTATAATTATTTAAATTGAAAATAAACGCTTCATAATGAGGGACTAAAATAAAAAATTTTGTAAGTAAATTTTTTTAGAATTTCACAATGGTAAACTGCACAGTTTCATAATTTAAAAAGTTAACAATTGAACACAACATTAAAAAAAGTTAAAACGAAAATTATTTTAAATTGAATTATATCATGTGATTGGATCGATTTTTCTTCTAAAAATTTGTAAATTTCCCAGTGAAAAAAAATCACGGTCATTTATTGGTTGTTGCCGCTTTCCGGTCTAGCGGCCACATTGATTTTGTATAAATATTTTACTGTAAATTAAGAAAGTCTACCATGTCGTTTAAAGGCTGCGAAAGCTGCTTTCTCTGCCATATCTACCAAATCTTGAACCACCCACCCTTCTGTTTTATTTCCGTAGTGATCCCAGTCAATTTCGCTGGATACTTCCAAATTATCCCTGAGACTGAGTTGCAAGACCTCTATCCTATCTTCCTAAATTAAAAAATAAAACATTCAAGGTTCAAAAATACAGTATTCAAAAAAAAGGATTTCATTGTTAAGACGAAAATACCTTTTTCAAAACTGGTATCGACAAAAAGGTTCGAAAAAAATGAACTCCTCTTGGAGCCCTCATTTTCTCACCAATTTTATTTACATCTGCGCAAGTAGCTATCAATGAGACTTCATGACCGACTTGACATCTCGTTACTAGTTCAATTATCATTTCTGTGATCCTGTGCAAAATATATTAAGGCCATGTATTACTTTCTCGCATTCTACTTTACCGACAGTTTTTTGCAACAACTCATGCCTACAATCAAAGATATTTTTATTACAAGAATTAAAATATCGAGTTGAAAATTTGGAAAATAAATAAAAGGCACTAAACCGGTAAGTAATGGCCTTAAAATAATAACAATTTTTCATTTATGGACCATATAGAAATTATCTAACAGTTTGAAAGGGGGGCTACAACGATACTACTACGTAATATTTTTAATGAATCAACCTTATAGGAAATCCATGTTTCTAAAATTATAGCATGTAACGTCAAAGTTTTTTTAATTTTACAATAAAATATTGTAATAATATTTCAAGACTATAATATCGGTATAAATAGATTAGCACTTTGATTTTTTTTTACGATAATTCAGTAAAGAAATATCCACAAAAACAAAGTTTAACAGTTTTGTACATTACTACTAACCGCAAAATCATTCCACATTTTGTAAATTTATCAGGTTAATCTAAGATACGTTAAAAAATGTCAAGAGATTTTAAGAAATAACAGATTTTATGAAATTTGAAAGGATTTTAACAGATTTTATTATATTTTCATTATATGTCAAAAAATTCATTCAAAGGAGTTTGAGGACTCGAAGAAATTTTTAATTATTCCAAGGAATTTTAGTAGATTTCAAGAATTGAAAGAAATTTAAACATAATTAAAAATAATTTCAAAAATTTCAAAGAATTTTAAGGTACTTAAAAAAATTTCAAGGGATTTCAAGGGATTGAACATCTTTTCGGGTATTTTAAAGGATTCCAAGGAAGTTTCAATAGATTTAGATTTGAATTCTACAATATTTTATTAAAATTTTAAGTACTTAGTAGTACTAACCAAAAAATTATTTAATATGTGCTAGAAATTAAAAACAAGTAAAAAATTAGGTTTATGATGAATATTTTTCTACTGAAAATATTTTGAAAAATTAAGTAAGATAAGCTAGGGAGAGAAATTTAGAAATTCATCTTATCTGAATAATTTATAATTCAATGTTTTGAATTTTTTTATTACCTCGCAGCATTCGTTGAATCGGGCGTCGCTTCTTCATCATTTTGTGAAGCATTCGTTATGAATTCCAAATCATCGAGAAAGAGAACTGAATACTGGTGAAATACACAATCCTTTAATACAGATTCAATTATTTTTGATATCGGATCCACCCTTTTACCTACGTACATAATTAGAGCATTACAATATTATGAAAATGTCTGGATTTTTTAAATTGCTAAATATTCAATTTAAAAAAAAAATGAAATAAATTTGGAATTATTCAACCCACCTTTCATTCGTTTACAGTCGATTCTGCGCGTATGAATAAAATGGGGAGGCTTTCGTAACTTGTCTTCTAATATTCTACATAATGTGGTTTTACCAGAGCCCACATCTCCGCTAATCAAAATATTTTCACGACCATATTCCAGGCCTTTTATATTATGCAAACCCAAACTAAGATCCAAGGTTAATTTACATTCCGACAAAATTTCATCAAAGATCCTGAAATTATTTAAAAGTACTCGATTATCAAATTCCGCATTAAAAACCGCCTTCATATTCATGAAGCATTAGAGCGTAGCGTAAAATAAAATGTTTAGAAACTGAAAGACCCTGGGGTCCTGTTCCTTTTACCTAAAAAGCAACTACGTAAAATTTGATCTCGATAAAAAAAATTTTTCTAAGGAATTCGGCCAAAATTGTCCGGGACTTTCGAAAAAAAAAACACGTTTTTCTTTCTTTATATCAAAATTAACGCTTACACTAAAAAATCGTTTCGATGAAAGCTGAACATTTCTATGAAATAATTTTTTAATTGAAACAATCCTTTTTGATAAAAATCGAAAAATGGATGAAAAGTCCAAACATTATTCAAAGTCTGTGGGAATTTTAAATTTTACTTACTAATGTATTGAATGAACAATATAAATCGCTAATTTTGATCCTTGATACCCCCAATTGGGTAGCTTTCTCTTGCATCCAAAAAACTCCCCAAATTTCATTTGAAAAAAAAAAAACAATGAAAATTTTTTTTAGTCCCTGCTGAAAATCTATGTATGTATTAGTACGAATAGCTACAACGAATTCACGACAACGAATCCACTAGTCAAAAAATTTAAAATATCCATTGTTTTTGAAAAATATCAAAAAAATTGTTGTGTTCTTTGGCAATTTTCAATAAAGCCAATCATTTGGAAGAAAATCAAGAAAAACGTGTTTTTTGTCAGAATTATTCAGAAATTACACATAGTAGTTTTTTAGGCAACACGGAAATGAACAGGACCCCAGGGTATTTTATTCTCTCGAATGTGTGTTTTACGCTACCCCCTAATATTCATAATTACCTCATTAAAATATTATCTATCCTGAATTCAACATTTTCCTCATCCTCGCCCTCAGTCAAATTTTCATCTTTCTTAGTCTCTATAAGTTCATTCACATGAATTCTTAGATTTTTCAAACAATCTGCATCGAAAAAAGAATATTTACATTCCGGAGATATTTTTAAAATGCAGACATTTCCATTATCAAATAATATCCTAGTACACGAATTCATTAATACTCTTTCATATTTCAAGCGTTGTTTAATAAAATCCTCAAAAATCTCAGGAGTCACCGCTTCATCAATTGGAAAAAGTTCTACGGAAGAAATACTATTTTCGGTTGGCGGAAAAGATTCTAAAAGTACTTTACCGCCAACGCTTAGTTTCAAATTCATTGCTAAATTCGGTGATATGTAGATAATCTTTTGCTTTAAATTAGATGCAAAATATTCTTTATCAACGAGAGTAGAGCACTGCTCCAAAGTATCTTCTAAGCACAACATCTTAACAATTAACTCGGTTGGTTCATGAGGTACAATTCGATCAACTGGCAAAATCAATTCTATATTTTTACTCCTCATAAAACGAGCATCTCCTAGAACCTTTCTGATTTTAAATAGATTATCTCGAGTGCGGTCGAAAGAGAGTGGCAAGTGGCATTTTCGAACAAAGACATTGTAAGGACATCGCAAAGATACTTCAGAGGCGTTCGTTTGAGTTGTATCTACTATTTTTAAGATTGTATGCGCTCGGAAAGTTTGAGGAGGACTTATATTCAGATATTTATCCAATTCAGCTTGGATTTCGTCGGGAGTCATCTCCGGGATCGAAGCGTCGCTGCTATCAGTGAATATTGATGGCAGGTGCTTGTTCAAAATGCCCCATATTCCGCTTCCGGTACTGCGGTCTTGAGTGTCTCTCGACTTCGATTTGTGCTTTGTATCTGTTTTCGTACCTGCGTCTTTCACGTGAACTTCCGAGTGTTCGTTCAGCTTTCCGTAACGGAAATTCGGATCGAGGGAATCTGAAAATAATATATGTGTGAAATCTTATAATTTAGCTGGAATACAAATTAAATATATGTTTTTAAAAATTTAAGACATTTCAGCCAATTACCTACGATCATTGTTACGTATAATCTTTTCGAAACCCATGCTATTATTGGTTGATTTTTAGCGACGATTGAAATTTGATCGAGAAGAGTTGACTGAACTTTTTCAAATTGAAGCTCCTGAAATACGAGAATTCATTTTTTGACTGGCACTGAATTTTGGTGCAGAAGAACTTTATTGAAAAATACCTACTAAAATTTCTTGATCTTGATCACTTTTTGGAATGACTGTAATGCTCGTAACAGAAGGCGATTCTGATGCACAGGAAATAAAAACTTCATCGCCTTCTTTAATACCCAAACTTCTTGCAAAAGTTGCACTTAAAGATGGAGAGTCATGAGGGCCCGGTAATAAAAACCAGGATAAATAATAATCTGAATCTTTGTGAGTGAGTCTAACAATATTTGGCTAAAAGGGAATATTAAAAAAGTATATTTATTTATTGAAATGGCATTGCTTTATAACTCAGATATATTTGAAGACATTAGAATGACAACTTCATAAGAACAAATTTTTCGAAATTCTGTTTTGAACAGTTTCGAGTAATATAAGACAGTATTTGTAGGATGGCACAGCAAAACGAATAAACCCACATTTTGCCGAAAATGAGATCACTAGGTAGAAAATTCTAAATATAATTCAAATACACATCCTCATCAAAGAATTTTTTATAAATTGTGTTTTCGATTATTAAAAAACAAACCCACAAATTAAATATATTAACTGTACCGGGACCAAATTTGAATTTGATATATTCAACGACAAGGACCATTTCGTTTTTCCATCCTGACAAATTGTAACCACGCTGCGAAGTACTATGAATGCATTTATTTGTGCTTCTTTTATGAGAATTTTGCTTCCTCATAGGTATCAAATAAACTGTCTTCCTCATGGACAACAGAGGAACGTTTTTTTTCTAACGAAAGGAAAAAAATGTTTTCTTTAAATATTTTTCAAGCTTATGTTTCCGTCTTACCGAAAATCTTATTTTCATAAAATCAGAGAGAACATCAAAATGTTCTATTGCAATAAACAACTTTTTAACTTGCTGTGGTGTTATATTTCAAATTAAAACAACATTTTTCTTCAGAGCTATTGATTAAGTAAGAATGGTCGTCGAAAGTTCGTCAACAGATCAATCCACGCGTCTTGAAGATGCAAGCAATTACATTAAAGATAGTACTGTTATATTTCCAATATAAAAGAAATCTTCTTTTAAACAAGTTAATTAACTTTGTTACAAAATTAAAACACAATATTGGCAGGTTATGGTATAGGTTATAAAAGATTCTTCAATTGGGCAATCGATGCATCTCGAAGACGCAAACAGATATATTTTATAGAGGGCGGACACGTATGCAACCCTGCATGCATGCCCATAAGAATATCAGTGGCATGTAAGAGGGGTTGCATACTTTTTGATAAGCCCCAGCGTGTCCACTCTGTATATACATCACTGTTATATCCCAATATTAAAAAAAGTTTTCCTCATTCCAATAAGATAAAAAATATATTTTTTAAGTTGGGAAATCGGTATTGCTAGATCATAAGAGGTCATAGATGGTACGTCAATGGATCATTCGACGTATCTCGAAGAATCGAACAAACATCTCAGATACAACACAGTAGTCGTATTCCTAATATGAGACAAAGTTTTTCTCATATAAATGAAATACACCACATTTTCTTAAACTTCGTAAATCGGCACTGGTGAGTTATACAAAAGGTTCAGAAGTATGTCAATGGATGCGTTTCAAAAACGCGAAAAAATACATAAAATAACAAATTATTGTATTGTATTTAGACTATCACACAAGTTTTTCGCATATAAACATAACGAACATTTTTTTCTTAAACTTCATAAATCGGTACTGATGGATTATAAAAGATTCAACAATAGGTAGATCGATGCATCTCGAAGACGTGATCAAACACGCTACTTATAGTTCTTGTATTTTGAATATCAACAAATGTTTGCTCATATACAAATAGAATAAACCATTTTTCTTTTTGAAACTTGATAAATACTTTCTGATAGGTCATACAAAGTTCAACAATAAGTCAAACGATCATGCCGAATATTAAATTTTATTTATATTGAATTTAAAATTTTTTAATTTTATTTATATTACGCTGAATACTGAAAAAGTTTTTCTCATGTAAACAAGACAAAATTTTTTTTATCTCTAAACTAACAAAAAAGAACACTTACAAATAGCCGATCTAGCTCAAAATTCTATCAGACCTAGATATCAATCGGAGCACAGAAAAAAATTATACACACACATACGCACATTTAAAAAATATATATTTTCGAGCTCCTAAGGTCGAATTACAGCGAAATGTCAAAAATTTATACGTAAAATTTTAGAACAGTACAAACCTCACTCAAAGAGGAAGTTATTATGGTCACATACTTTATATAATTTTGAGTAAACTTTTTATCATAGTTATTCTAATATTTACATAAATTCTTAAATTACAGTGTGAACATTTTTCAAAATATTGGCATATCAAAAAATACTTATATTTATATATTTAACAAGTCTAAAAAAAAGTCTTTACTATGTTTTCGTGATTGTTTTACAAAAATACGCAATTCTAAAATGTATAAGATAGATGAATTTCCAAATCAACTTTTGAAAAATTCCCAGTAAAACTTTTTCAAAAAATTCTATTCAAAAAGTTTTCGAAAGATTAAATAACTTTGAGTTTTACAACTATTTTGCACAGAGTTCGAACCTGGGGGAGAACCTAGGGAAAATTTCTAAGTTTATTAACAATCAAGCAAAATACAATGGAGTCTTACCTTTCAAGTTAGCCATAGAACGATTAAAAATGTTGATTATTTTCGAAGTTATTACAATTGTTCGAAAACATTTAAATTTGACGTCTTTTTGCAATATGTTTTTATTTAAGTGACATTTTTCCTTCAACTTAGGGTAATTAGACGCAGAATTTTATTATCATTTGTGCTGTTTCTTTGTGCAACAGATCAAAAAATATGCGAATATGAGAGCGTATAAATAATTTCCACTGGTACTGTACATAAAATCAGTAATCAATGCATATTTTAAAAGTTTTTCATCTATTATTTCATCCTAAATCAATTTCATTAATGTAATTCAAAATTATTAATATGAACTAACGCTCATTTAAATCGTTTTAACGTAATTGAATCAATTCCTAATCCTTATCAATCCTAATTTGTAACATAAGCAGAAATGTACTAAGATCATCATTACAATTTAAAACAAAAAGTTAAGGCTCTTTTTTTTAATTCCAAGAATTTGTTACGTGTTCCAAGTCCTGCTATAGCATCCCTAAATTTATTTTTCATCTCTCCCACACAGAAAAAATCTTCCCCTAATGTTTTCACATTTTAAATTAAGAGTTCTCAGGGAACACATGCTTTTATAATTTTAGAAAAATGTTATATTTTGAAACCTATTAGAGAAAACTTTTTTTGTTCTCCTTCTAAAATTTTTATTTTTGTTTCGTATTTAGTTGTCATTCTCATGTTTTCATTTTTTCCCATTGTTCTATCGAAAAATTGTTATTTAAATTGCATTTTCCACTCTTTTCTAAATTTGAATGTGTTTTAGCTATTCACCTTTGCTTTCAATTTCTCTTTATTTCTCTCTATTGGTAAATACAAAATTTAAAAATGCATATTAAACCATTTTTAAATTCTGATACCTATATGTTTCTGTCTTTTCGCCGATTATTTTTTGATGATAATTATGTTGTTTTTTTGTAAATTTTATAAACCTATTTTTATAGAGTTCTGCAATCTACATACCCACATCCACCCACCTACAAAATATCAATTAACGATTTCTACATTGTTAGTCGTGCAAAGACTAAATCATCTCTGCTAAAACCAAACTTTGCTGAAATCAGCTAAAACCAAAATTTCTTGAATATTATCGGCAACTGATACTAAAAAACTTTAGCATTTAATCAACTTCTATATTTTCTAAAATCTATACAATTTTCTTTTAAAATGTTGGAAATGCATTATTATATAACAAACAGAATTATAAAATAATGAATTAAACTTAAAAATGTAGCAAAACTTACCTTTGATGACACTTTTCTTAGCCATGAATCCGGCAAATATAGGAAACAATTATTTACACTTATGTATTTAATTAAAAAACGTTCACTCTGCATTATTCTTACTATTTGTACTTTGAACTTTGAGCTATTTCAACCAACATCTGTATTAACAAGTGATAAATTAATGGTTATCATATCATTATCTTACACTGCTCATTCAATTAGAGTTAATGTGACAAGTATTTAAAAATTGATTGATTATAAATCAAAATGTATAATATCCAGGTTTTATGCATTATCTTATTTCTTAATACCTATTTGTTTATATTTTGATTTGTAAATTGATTTTTGCTCTAAAACTGCTTTACCGACTATTAATTTTTAGAAAACACGTACAATTCAATAATTCATACAAGAGTTTGTAAACTTAAAAACCCTTAAAAATAATGGAATGGTAAAATTTAACTAGAAAAATGTTCATTTTGAACGCCGGGGATTGTGCTGTCAATTTTTATAAACTAAAGTTCATGTTTTTCTCTGTCGTCAGATTGCGTCAGATCCGTCAACACCTTTCACATCTTTAAATTTCTAAATAAAAATAAAAAACTATAATGTAGATAAAATGATTAAAAATGAAATTAATAATACTGGCAAATAGATCTTTAAGCTGATGAAATGCACTTTTCGCATGTAATTTTTGATGTTTCCAGACAGACATAACCTAAGCGTCAACACAAAAAACGATTCCACATAAAACCAGGCCCATGAGATTGATTAAAATTAAAAATATTTGTTGACAACACTCAATAAGAACCACAAAAAATTTCTCTCTAAATACCTGTTTCTGTGCAAAAAATTTGAGCGATAAAAATAAAAAATTTGTATCATAAAAGTGGAAACACATGTGAGTGGGTAAACACTTTCAATAACTGTCTTCTCACGATTTCCGCAAGATGGCGCGCACTGTAATTTCTCCCCCTGGGATTGGTTAAGGCCGTGGGACGTTGACCAATCACCGTTTTCTGTAACCGAAACTGTGATCTTTTGAACCTAGCATCAACTTCAGTTGTTCTCGCTGCATGGATGGAAGTGAAATAACGTACTAGTGACAAAAGTGTTTTATAAATGAACGATTTATACGTCCTGGTACCCAAAAATATCGAATAGGACTTGCAGGTAATAACATGTTATCTCTTCAGTCACAGAAATGATAGTTTTGTTGTTTTTTTTGTGTCCTTTCAGTCGAGGTCATCGATTGTTTTGAGCGTGTGAAATGGTGGGTGGCTTCCCCAGCTACCCGAGATAATTCCGATCCTAATTATTGTCTGTTTAGATTATCGCGTCGTCAAAAGTACTAAGTGAAATTTCGTAACAAGACTCATGTTTTTGTACTAAAGCAATCCTACTTTTTGCATCAGAAAAGGGCATTTTTCCCCATTCCCGCGTTTTTATACACGTTGGCAGATTTCGAGTAGTGTTCACTCCGTCTTCCTTCAAACACTTTCGAAAATTTTCTTTTTTATGACTGAAACTTGAGTTGATCGTATCAATAATGGCTCGAGAAATAACGCTTCTTTCTGAATTATGATTATTTCAGGATTTCTGTATCGCTTTTCCAAGTAAATAACCGTTATGAATAGGCGTAGCAAGCCCGAATATCAGTTGGGATTTCAAACCTGATTCTGTAATTATGGATCGTCTTCAGAATGGTTAGCTTTTGAAATATACAATTTATGATAAATTTAATTATTTTTTTATTATATTGCTTCATTTCTCATTGTAGATTTACAATTATTCTTAAAAAGCAATCATTTTAAATGGAGCCCTTAGTATATTTTCAATACTTGACAGTTTTTATGCTAATTTGTTATATTCCAGTATTAGACTGCTTAGCGTATTTATAGACAACATTGATCCCAGGACAAATTCCTGGCTATTCTTTCATATAGGAGCACTATTATATGCCTGCATTTTTCACGCCAAGCTTGCTTGATATGCTATTTTTACAACTGCTGCCATTTGCTTGCAGTGAAGAATTTGCATAATTTGTTTTTATTCATGTATTATCTTTTGTCCATTAAAAACTCCTGCTTAATTTATAATATTTGAGGGTTGTTGCAGGTCAAGAAATTTTCGATGAATTGAAATTTAAGTTAATTTTCTTATTTTGTTGAAAACTCAACAGTTTTGGTAGAAAATACATTTTTTGTTAAAAAAATAACAGTAGTGTCGTGAGTCCGAGGCTTATTAGTTTTTCAGATAAAATTATTAATTTTAAAACTTCAATTAAAAATTTATTTTAATGATTGTTTTGTACTTGTAAAAAATTCAGGAAAAATAAACAGGAATAGGGTGGAAAACGTGAATAAGTCATTCAAATGTGGCAGTCACTTTCAGACAGTTTTTCATTAATTATTCACTTTTCTAAGAAAAAAATAATAATGCAATTATTAATAAACTAAACTCATTAAAAAAGAGTAAAATAGCTCATGATATAGAAACTAATCTTCGTTACATGATAAAGGTCATGTAATGTCCAAACATATTTAGATTTAATCCAAATAAACATACCAATAAAAAAATTAAGTTGAAAAAAATATCACGCATAATGCATTGCAAGACAGAATCTTTAATTTTCCAAACTATTTCTATTTTGTTTATTTGGATTTTTTTCCGATGAAAAAAATGTCTCAAAGATAAAGTTTCAACACAACCCTATTATATACTCATAAAATAATTTTATTTCTACAAAATTGAAGCTCAAGTTCAAATAAACAAAAAAAAAGATATATGACAATTAATGCAGATTCTTTAGTGTTTAAAAATTTTTTAAAAAACTTGGTGTTAATGCAAAAAATGTTTGTTTTTAAATTTACTTTCAACACCTTCAGTGACAACAATGATAGAGAATTATGTAAGGGGTAATACAGAAATTACGTGAGGCATACATAAAATATAGTTAGTTCCAACCAAGTAGTTGAGTTTTTCAACTAAAAGCGATACATTTTGAACTAAAAAGAAAACAGTTAAATCTGTCCATTAAAACTATAAATTTTCAAACAAGAAAAAAAGGAATTTTCAACAAAATAGTTGAATGTTCATCAAAAGTGATGAATCTTCGACCAAAAATTTAACACTTGATACTTACACCGAAAAATATGTTCAATAAAAAACAGTTTAATTAAACTAAAAATTATTAATTTTCAAGTATAAATTTTTTAAATTAATTTCTTCAACTGAAAACTGAACTATTGCATGTTCGGTTGAAAATGTAACTATTCAATTTGTTCTGAAAAAAAATTTTGCGTGAAAATTCGTCTGATTGGTTTAGAATTGAAAAATTATTGAAAAATTATTTTATTTAGTTGAAACATTATCTTCTTGTTTGAAAATTAATTTCTTTGATTAAAAATACATTTTTATAATTTAACTATTCTATTTTTGGTTCAAACCTTTTTTTTCAGTTTTTCTCGGTTTGTGTTGAAAATCAAACTATTTTGTTAAAAATTCATTTTCTTTTATACTTCATTTTACTTAAAAATTCATTTCTTTGGTTGAAAAATTATATTTTTAAGTTGAAAATTGATCTATTTGTTAGAAAACTCGCCTTTTTTAGTTATAAAATTCAATTCTTTTTGGTAAGAAGTTCTTAGTTTCGGGTTGAAAGAGTTGAAAACTCAAACGATTTTACTGACAATAATTACTGCATTTTATATATATCTTACCTAATTTGTGTATTTGTGTATTTTTCTTATTGTTTCATCTTTCTTTTATTTAATTTATTTTTTAACTTTATTTGTATAGAAGTAAAATTCCTTTTATTATTATATAATTGGATAACGTTAAAAATGTAGCTTTCAGATTTTTTTTTCCATCGGAAAAATGTCAAAATAAACAAAATAGAAATTGTTTGGAAAATTAAAGCTGCTATCTGGTAATATATTATTTGTTATAACTTTTTAACTTTTTTTTTGGCTATATTTACTTAGATTACTTGGATCTCTTAAGCAAAATTCCTTTCGATATCACGAGTTAATGATATATATATATTTTTTTATGAACCATCCACCATCCCAAAAAATCCAATTTTTAAAAGAATTCAAGAGATTTCAAAGTTTTCACAGCTTATGAAGGAATTTTAATAGATATTTGAAGAATTTTAAAAATATCAATGTATTTAAAAGAATTCAGTGTATGTTAAAAGTTTTCGAGGAATTTGGCAAAATTCTCAGGTATTTAAGTAATTTCTTAGGGTTCAAGAAAATTTTTAAAGATTTTAAAAACGTATCTAGGATATCAATGGTGTTTATAAGGTGTCAAGTAATTTAAATGATTCTTAGAATTCCAAAATAACTTTAAAATATTTCAAGCGATTTAAAAAGATTAAGAGTTTTCCAGGAATCTGAGGGTATCTCAACATATTTCAGGGGTTCTTAAAGGGTTTTAAGGGATATATAAGTCTTTTATATACCAGATTATTAAAATATTTAAACCCTCGATGTGATATTTAATAAACTGCAGGTCTTTATTTTCCTACTGTTTTTAAAAATTATTCTACTATTGATACTATATCGATTCCTCAAAGAAGTTTGAGGCCTGAACTACAAGATTATGTTTTTTGTTAAGTTTAAAACATAAAAAATTGAATTCTCAATTGGCCTATTGGTAGTAATTGCAGGGAACAAAATCTTCGTATAGAGATTCGACTATATTTTCCAAGAATATTGTTTATATAATATTCAGAAAGTCTGATTACAACAAAAATCGTGAAGTTATACAGGATAAATATAGATCCATATTTACTTCGAAATGACCCACAGTTACTCCGGTTGATAGTAGGTTGAGATTAAAACTTTATAACTGAAATGTTTCCAAATTAGAAGCCTTAAATTAATTGATTTTGAATTGATACCGTTTGAAATTTGGAATTGCACGTGTAATAGAAATTGAAATATAAACTATAGTATCTTGGCTGGCAAAAATATACAATTCTTTCCTTAAGAAAATATTTGTAGAGCAAATTGACCGAAGGTCGTCCTCCTTTCTTCTTTTCTTTCCTTTCCGAAAATTTCGAAACTACCTGCATTGTTAAGGTCAAACGTGCTTTAACTTGCTCGTCTCACACTCTCAATTTTCCTTTTATGAGTAGGTTTCCTTATTTTTATTTGATATTAGTTTTTCAGTCAATAAAAACTTCAAAATCTTAAATATAAATTAAATTAAATAAGACTGTTTAACAATTGTTACGGGGTTTTAACATAATTGCTGCTACTTTATAGTATTGAATATCATTATTTTTTAATATTAGTTCTGTTATTTGTTATTTGTACATTTGTTTTCGATTCCAAATAAAAGTATTCTTGCTTTAGAAAAATACAATTTTGTATCATATCTTTATGCAGAATATAAAATTATTTTTAACAGCTTGATCCAGAAAGAAAAATAACCTGAACCGTTCAACATGGCACCAACCAGGACAGTGAGCACTCAAGGTAAACAAACTAGCAATGGAGCACCAGTGCGGAAAGGAGTTACAACTCGCAATTCAGCAATCAACAGCCAGTTATCCAAACAGCCATTGGTACTTAAGGAAACTAGAATCAAAAGAAAAGCCGAAGCCTCTCCTCCCAAAGAAAGAACTACAAAACGATCAGCCTTAGGGAACATTACCAATGTGAGCTACCTAATTCACTATTTGATTTTGTATCACCAGGGCTGAAAATTACTCATTTGATTCAAAATTCAACTATTCGATTTAAAAATAAACTTTTTTGTTAAAAATTCAACTATTTGATTCTAAATGGAACGCTTTAATTGAAAATTACTTTATTGTTATTTAATTATTTTTATTTTTTTGAAAATGCAGATATTTAGTTGATAATTTATTTTTTTTGTAGAAAATTCATCTCTTTTCTGGGACAAATTTGATCGAAAAAAAAATTCATTGAAAATTAATCTATTTTTAATTAATGTATTTTGATGAAAATTTGTTTGTTTTTTAGAAAATTCATCATCTTCGACTGTTTGATTCAAAAAATTAATAATCGCTTTTGGTTGAGGATTCAACTTATTTGTTAAAAACAAATTTGTTTATTAAAGATTCATATTTTTAATTGAAAATTCATCTGTTTTTTTCTCTTAAAAATTTGATCTTCTTGATTTAAAGTTAATGTTTTTGCTTAAAAATTCATCTCTTTTATCGAAATGTAAGTACTGTTCGAAATAAATTAACCTTTTTTTGTGTGAAGACTTAAATATTTTGGTGAATATTTATCTTATTTGGTTGAGAATTCTTCTCATTGGTTAAAAGTTTATATATTTAGTTAAAAATGCAATCTTTTTATTTAAAAATGAGGAATTTAAAACGTTTCATATATAATTCAATATAGTGCCTACATTAATTTTATTTCCCTGTTTTTTTTTTTGAAAAATCACCCTGTTTACCCTACTATTTTGAGAGCATTTAGGACTGAAATCTACAAAATTTAAATGTTTAAATTTATAGCATTCTGCTTTTCTAAGTTCCTATTGTAAAGCATCGAAATATAAACTGGACAGTTAAGTCTTACAGGGTTTTGAGTTTGTAATAAATTGAATGAATTGAAGTTTTCAGCCCCGAATTCAACAACAGAATTTCATCTTATGTCGTAAATACAATCTGATAAAGTAAATGTGTACTGGATTGGAAATTTTTGAGTAGATAAGTTGTATTGACATTGCAGCCTCTTTTGTGTTAACACTATTCACTTTTTTCCATTTTTTTCAAGTACATTAGTCAGGGGCAGTCCTGTAAATGACTTTCTTCTAATTTGAATACTGCATTAATTTTTCACCGCAAATTCTAATTTACTTATCTCGGTTTTCAGGCAATTGGAAAGTCCTTTGCACATGTAAATGAACCAAAGAAACTTGTAAAAAGGCCCATCCTTCTGACACAAGTAAAGCCCGTAATCTCCGCACAAACAAAGCCAATCTCTCTTCGATCGCTAGACAAAGTTGTCGTTAAAACTGACAATGTATTACCTGCAAAATCAAAACTTCCACCACGAGCAGCTGCTAAACCAGTCAAGAAGGAGGAAGAAAAGGTCGAAGAACCTAAAGCTGTTGTCCTAAGACGCAGTTTAGACTTGGAAAGATCTGACGATAATTCTTTATACGTTAGTGCACTCGAAGAAGTAGCCGAGGAAAGTGTCAAAGTGTCGACGAGAAGCAGCAGCAAAGTGAGTACATCTTTCCTTTCCTTGTTCAGGGTGACCGTAGCCCAGGAAAAACCTGAAAAACAGGGAAAACTCAAGGGTTTTGAAAAAAAATCTTGGAAGAGTTAAGTAATTTTTATTTGCCTTGTATTTTTATAACTTATTTATGCACTTACTTCCTTCGGAAAACTATACTTTTAGTTAAAAAATGTTATTGTTTAGTTGAAAATTCAACTGTTTTGTTACAAATTTGTCTTTTTTGGGTTGAAAATTCGTCTTTTACAAGATTTAAAATAAAATATTATTGATATATTCGACTTTTTAATTTAGCAATTCAACTTTTTTTTATAGAAAATTATCTCTTTTGGTAGAAAATTCATCCCTGGTTGAACATTTTTTAAATAAACTAAAAATATAACTTAATTTTCTGGTTGAAAATTGAACCTCCGGAAAGCAGAACCGAACGAGCGCGTGGACTACCATAGCCTAGTAGGAAAGGGAGGGGATAACGTCACAGAACGAGAGATGCGAGCTCCGAGAGTCAAAATTTTAATACA
>JAAAKG020000025.1:5307055-5335728 GCA_010014905.2 Druon quercuslanigerum
CTACCGAGTGAGTCACGCCTACCCCGAAAGGGAAACGGCTTAATGGTGTAATAATAATAATAATAATAATAATTAACCCATGTGTTCTTATACAGTGTTTTTATAGATTCCAAGATATTTTTAATGGACTTCAAACATTTTAAGGAATTTTAAAAGATTTTGAACAGTTTAGCGTATTTTTTAAAATTGCAAGAAATTTTCAAGAGCTTTTAACAGCTTCAAGGGATTTCGGGAGATTTCGAAAGATTATAAATAACTTAGGGTGCTTTTAAAAATCCCAAGGTATTGACTAGATCTTTCAAAATTTTCAAAGAGATATCAAAAGATTTCAAAGATTTTAGATTGTTTTTGAAAACTCATAAGAATTTTTAAAAGCTTTAAGAAGTTTTAAGAGGTTTACAAAGATTTCAAAATATTTTTAATATTTTTAGATATTTAAAAATATTCCATGAAATTTAAAAGCTTTATATGTTTTCATCTGAATGTTATTAAGGCATTTAAACAAAATTCTAGAAGGTTTCAAAGAATTTCGGAAAATATGGAGCTACTTTATAGGACCTAACAGATTTTAGGATTATTTAAAAATTTGCCAAGAGATTTTATAGGATTTTCCAGCAATTAAATGATTTTAAGGGATTTTAAAAACTCTAAAAGTATTTTGATCAAATTTCCTGGATTTCAGGTAATATCATCAAATTTCATATAATTTCATGGGAGTTTATAATATTTAATGTATTTTAATGAATTTATCACATGATATGAGGTACTTCGTAGGATTTCAAAGATTCTAAGTATTTTAAGGTATTTCCAAAGACTGAAGAATTTGAAAGATTTTAGTATATTTGAAATGATTCTTAGAAATTTGCAATTTACTTCAAGAATTTTAGGGGTTTTTAAAAATTTGAAAGATATAAGGGTAATCTTTTGTCAAAATCGCAAGCAATTTTTATGATCCTTTAAAAGTTCCAAGGGACTTCAAAAGAATTGAAAGGATTTAAAATATTTTAGAGTATTTTCAAGAGCTTAAAAAAGTTTCAAGGTATTTCAAGTGATTTGAAATATGCAATGGAATTTTAAAATATGCCACAGAATTTTTGATTTATTTCACTAATTTGAAGGAGTTTTAAAGGATTTAAACACTTTTTCATGTGGTTGTAAAGAATTCAGGAAATAGAATCAGATTTTAAATAATTAGGATTTTATGATGCATGTTTTAATGAATTTACAAGAAATTCTTTACAAGATAAGATTTCAAAGATTTGAAGAGATTTGCAACTATTTTTGGCAAGTAATTTGAGTTTATTTGAAATTTACCCTGAATTCTTATTAATTTATGCGAAATTCTTTTAAATTATTTTTAATTTTTGTATGCACTTCAATTCTTCTAATTTCTAGTTTTTAGTTTTCCTTAAATACATCTTAAAGTCTTTTAAGGTCACCTTTATATATTAGGCATTTCATCCAATTCTTTTCGAATTTTCTTGAATTTTTCTAAATCTTTTCTTCTCATTTCCCTTAAATTCATTTACATTTACTTCAATTTTACTGAAATCAATGGGATTTTTAGAAATTAGTCACTTTCTTAGATGGTATTGGTCAATTTTTCACTTTTTAAAGTAAATTATGATCTGTGTGTGTGTGTGTGTGTGTGTGTGTGTTAGGATGCGTCAGGGAAAAGGAGAATTAAGTAAAATAAAATTAAGAAATAAAGTAAATACACTTGAATAAATAAATATCTCGATTTTTTTATATTTTTTCGTTCTATCCTGATTTAAAAATTCAACACATCTTGGGTCACTGTATCTCAACTTCATTCACTCATGTACTCACACAAGATATACTAGCTCATCATTAAAAAAATATCCTCCTGAGACATAAATGTTCGGTGCAATTCGCCACTTTTACAAGAAGAAATTGCAATCTCCGGAGGATATTCTTACAAATCTATTCATTGCTTCTCAGGAATTCATTTGCTACGTACAACAATAATCGACTTTTTCACATTTAAATCGAAATCTGTATATTTTTTGTGCCCTTAGCAGTGGTTTTTGTGAATTATTTTGTATCACTTAACATCCTGCAATTAAAACAAAGTTTCACAGTCTGTGTAGATTTTATGAAGCTACAAAGAAAAGCATGAAGCTCAGGAGAAATTATGAATTTGTACATTTAATAAAAACGCAACGCAGTTCGTGCGTGGAGTCAAAATGCAGAATTATGGAACCAGACAATGGCACGATTCGTTTTGGCATGAGGACGAATTCGTGTTTATAAAACTTTGATTGTGCATTGAAATATCAAATCAATAATTATTTTATGATCACTCCAAACGCGATATAAATGGTTTTGGCAATTTAAACTCTGATCTGTTTTATCGCAGTATTAGAGAAAGTGTTCGTCAGTGGCTTATCAGCTAAGAGAACTCGAGTATATTATTTAATTTCTCCATAACTATTGATGTAATTAAAACAAAATTATTCAAAATCGGAATAGTTAAAGAAAATTTTAGTTTTAGTTTAGTATTCGTTTTTTTTCTACTCCCCTCTAGAGTGAAATAAAAATGGTTGTCTGGAGTTGGCGTTTAGCAATAAAGGACGCCACTGACGACGAGTGCTTGAAAATGTGAGCTGAAGGGGTGCGCGGTGGATCGATGGATCGATCTTTTACAAACGCCCTGCTCATTTCTTGACGGAGAAACCATCGCCGGTCGGGTCCAGCAGCCAGGGATAGTTGTTCGGGCACTCCATGCAGGTGAAAAGACGAAGGGTCTCGCCAGGTAATTCCCGAGTTGTTAATGGGCAGGCATTTGGAAGGGAGCAGTAGGGCTGGCCTTTCTCATCACAAGCTTCTTTCCACTCTTGGAAGTCTCGGATTGCAGATAATTCTGTTGGATTTTGCATCCATTTGATCACCTGAAACGAATATTTTACACACATAGAATATCGATCTTCTGCAGAAACAAGAAAAAACTTAACTAAACTTCTTATTTTTTATTTAATTATTGTTCAGCAAATAAAAAAATGTAAAGTAGCAATCTTTTCATATTTTTGGGTTGAAAATTCAACTAATTTGTAGAAAATTCAACTTTTTGGCTTGAAAATTAAACAGCGTGGTTGCACATTTTTTCTTCACGACCGAAAAATCTTTCTTGGTTGAAAATTCCATTTTTGTGTTAAAAATTCGTAGTTTTTCTTTTATTCAACTGTTTTTGATTAAAAATTCAATTTTTTTTTGTAGATAAGTAGTCTTCTTTGGTTACAAACTCATCTTTTTTGTTTTAAAATGAACTTTTTTTTGAAAATTAACATATATCTACCTTTTATTAATGTTTAATTTAAATTGTTTCAAAAATCGACCATTTAGTTAAAAATTTTATTATTTTGTTGAATATTAAATTATATGTTGGAAATTTAAAATATTTTTTTCTATACGATTTTTTGGTTAAGTTTAATCTTTCTTATTTGAAAGTTCGACTATTTGGTCAAAAATTCATCTCTGCGAGTTGATAACTCAGCAATGTGTTCACAAATTCAATTACTTTGTTGAAAATTAACCCTTGCCTGACACACTGGGGTGCAAATCACCCCAAGCCAACTTGTAAAAGTTGTCATTTTTTGTATTTTTATTGGACATTTTAATTTGTTACTATTGTAATTTTACTTTTTGGATATATAACCCATATAACTTTAAAATATAAGCACATAAGAAGATATAAAAAAATTTTCAAGTTGAAATAATCAATAATTTATTTGTTATAAGAATTTTTGTTGCTGAGGTGCAATGCACCCCAGTGTATTAATTTATATTTCTTAAAAAATCATCTTATTTGGTCAAAAATTCAACAGGTTGTGTTGAATATTCTTTTTTTAAAACACAACATTCATCTTTTTTGATGGAAAATTCAAAAGTTTTGTTCAATATTTCAATATTGTGTATGGACTTTGTCTGTTTTAGAAGAAAATTCATCCAGTTGGTTGAAAATTTAAATGCTTTCTTGAAAATTTGTTTTTTTTATTATTGTGAAAATTAATTTTTTACCTGTAAATTCTGTTAAAAAAGATTCCATTTTTGGTTGAAAAATAAACTTTTTCATTTGAATATACATTTGTGTTATTAAAACTATATTGTTTCGGGTTGAAAATTTTACTGCTTGGTGAAAAGGTGATAACATTTGTTAAAAATAAATTTTTTTAGTTGAAGATTCATCATATAAGTTGAAAATTTATCTCTTTGGTTAAAGTTTTACATATTTCTTAAAAATTTATCTTGTTAGTAGAAAATTAATTTTTTTTTGATTGAAAACTGATCTACTTGGGCGATAGTTGTACTATTTTCTTGAATATTCGTAATTTTTTGTTAAAAATTAATTTGGTGAACTAAAAATTTAACTATTCCATTTTTTGTTGAAAATTGAATTTTTTTATGTGAAAATTCAATTGTTGAGAATTTATATTTTTGGTTGAAAGTTTAATTACTTGGTTGAATTTTCAGTTATTTTGTTACCAATATTATTTTAAATAAAAATTTAATTATTTAGTTCAAAATTTGTTTTGTTTGATTGAAAATGCAATATCTTTTCTACTTGAACTCCTAGGAATTTAAATTCAATATGGTACCTAAATTAATTTTATTTAAAAAAACGTATCGCCATATTGTACCCCTTTTTTCGTGAAAAATTGCCCTATTTCTGTTGTTTTGAGAGAATTTTGGACTGTGAAGTGCTAAAACAACTAATTAAATTTTTAAAAAAATTTTCGGTATGAAAAATGAAACTGAAAAGTTCACTTATCGCGTAATTGTTTCATAACTTTCTGTGTTGGATAAATTATCGACGAGGAAAAATTATGATTGAAATCTTGAGTGTTCACGGCTGATAAGATAAGATCAGGCCACCCTACTGCTCGTAAATCTTGCATTCTTCACATATTTTTCAACTATTTTTAAATAAATAAAAATCATTCTTTTTTTATATCTGAACAGAAAATAACAGATCATGTGCCATTTTAGCGGTTCGGACTTTTTAGAATAATTAAATGTTTGTGATGTGAATTCAACTACTTTTTTTTGTGATTGTCTATACCAAAGTCGGCCCTGAATAGGACTTATTTCGGAAGAGAATTTTGCGGATTATTCTACAATTACTCATACCGATTTTAAATCTGGTTATCATTGTTTAAAACGTATTCCCTTTCCAAATTTAATACCCAAATTGTCGCCGATATGTATTTCATTTTATTTAATAGATTTAATAATATTACATCTAGGGATATCCATCGGCAAAATATGAAATCCATTTGATAGTTAAATTTTTTTTAAGTTTTCAAAAGCTAAAAGATATCATGTTTAAAATTTGTCAGCTGGGTACATTTTTTAAAGGTTACATCAGTAACCATGTTACTGATGTATTCATTTCAGTATCCATTTTTTTTTACTTTCACGGATGAAAAGTATCGAAGGAAGTTCAAAGGTTAAAAAATGTCTAGAGAGACATTTGGTTTCTCACTATTTAGGTAAAATTTCTGGAAATTTGATGAAATTCATTCTATGCTGCCAACTATAGCTCCTTGAGCATTAGGCACTATCAGGTAGCGTACTCGTCTTTGAGACCTGATTCCGCCCATTTACAATGAAGCGATCTAAACATATCAAAAAATCTCCCTAGAATAGTGAGGATCAAATACCTCACTGGAAGTTTTTTCAACTTTAAACTTTCCTCACTTCTTTTTATCGGCAGTACTACAAAAATATGATTTTGCCAATAATTATTATTAAATAATAGTCAGTTTACATTTCTTGTTCATATTGTACGCATAATTAGAGTATATTGCGTGTGTACATCAGATTTTAAATGGGTTCAACAAAATTTGGCTGAGTTATGACGATTATAGATTGAAACAATAATTGAATTTGTGGAATTTTTCATGACTTTATAAATTTGAATATTAAAAAATAAAAATATATATAGGTAAAAAACGTAAAATCGGAAAAAATTTGTTGTTCTAATTCTCCAGAAACACATATTTAAAAAAATTGCATTTCTTTCAATTTAAAATTTGGAAATGATACATGCTTGGATAATAATTTTTCTGCGTTTTCGAACGCTCGTCCGCTTACTAAATCCAGATCACTAATTCTTATTTTCGGCTTGGAAATTTAACATGTTGGATGCAATTTCTTTTCCTTAATGACTCAGAAATCTTAATTAAAAAATCATATATTTTGTTAAAAACTCATCTTTTTGTTTTAAAATGCAACTACATTTGGTTCAAAATTATTTAATATTTTTTTTGAAGGTTCATCATTTTAAATGAAAATTAATTTATTTTTTGAAATTTATTTTTTAGTTGAAAATTCAACTATTTGGTTGAAAAATCGTCCTTGGCAAAAAAAAACATTTTTTTCGTTGAAAATTCATCTTCCTTTTAAGAAAAAGCGACTATCTGGTTAAAATATCATTAATTTTGTTGAAAACGCAATACCTCTGTGTTATAATATAGGCCCCATCCCCAAATGTATAATGGTTAGAGAAAATAGATTTTTTCTTGCAAACCTGATTATGTTATAATATTACAAAAAGACATGCACTAAACTCCGGATAAAAGCCTTGTTTGATGCATGGCCTGGCTTAGCCGTGACTCTAAATCGGGGGAAACCAAACTTAAACCTGCTGCAACTGACGCGCTGAGAGAGCGGCCCTCGAGCTGTTTGTTACGCTTGACTAAGCAAATTCTCTCTTTCGGCCCTGCAGACCTCTCATCGCGAAACTGCGGAGACTGTCAGTTCTAGGAATATTGTTAACCGGATGGTCTTATATCGGGTGCTGAGTGTAATTACATTGTTCTAGGGAAAAGAATGTGGAGGGGAAAACCCGAGAATTTCAAATTACCTGATCACTAGACACCCTGGAGGTGTAATAAAAAATGAAAAAGACATTATAACTACCTGAAGCATGGTGACGAAATAAACATTATTCGTGCTCAAAACTTCTTCAATGAACTTGATAAGTTCTTCCTTGTATTCCCTCTTGCTCTTCAACCAGGAAGCATGGAAATGAAGTCCCAATGGGGCCCTATTGCTGTTTAAATGACGATTAAAGTTATGTCTGAGCAGTCTTCCAAATTGCTCTCCAGTTTGGACATTGGAACAAGAATCAATCATATGACAACCTGGTAGGGACTCATCGAAGGTGGGGTCATCACGTCTGTCTAATTCATTCATGACCATTTCCCACACAGGATGTGATCTGGAGGGGCAGTTTCCGCTGTTTCCGTTACACTTGTGTGGCATGCGGAAGTAGAGAGTATATGGCCAGATGGGCACACGACCAAGTGAAGCTGTGATTGAAGCATCATAAACGAAAAGCTGGTCAGCCATCATCTCGAATTGCTTGTTACCTCCAACCCTCAAATAAGGTGCTCTCACTCCTGTAATCAAATGAAAAAGTATATTAAAATTGTTTTTTTTTTTTACCACTAAGATGCAAACTAATTGTAGACTCCACGCTCTTTTCCCTATTCCGCTCTTTCCCCCTTTCTCAATAAGTTAAGAGGTTCTTCTATTTTGGTTCAAAACTCAACTGCTTGGTTGAAAGTTGAACTGTTTTGTTAAAAATTATTTTGTTGTTGTTGAAGATTCATAAATTTAGTTGAAAATTTATCTCTTTGGTGGAAACTAATTTGATCCAAATTCATTTTTTTGGTTGACAATTAATTTTTCGAACTGAAAATTTAACTATTCGATTTTTTGTTAAAAACTGATATTTTAATCAGAAATTGGCATTGTCTGTTTGAACATTCAACACTTGGTTAAAAATTGATTTATTATGTTAAAAATTCATCTTTTTGGTAGAAAATTATCGTCTTGGTGAAAAATTGATCCATTTCGTGTACAAATGCAACTTCGAATGCAACTGTTTGGTTAAAAATTTCTCTGCTTTTATTAGTGATTCAATTATATTGTTGAATTTTTTAGTTAAAAATTCGCTTTTTAAACTGAAAATCCAACTATTTGGTTCAAAATTAACGTATTTCGTTAAAAATTCCTTTTTTTGTTGTTGTATTCAACTATTTTTATTTTTAATTTGGTATATATCTGCTATTACCCGTCTTGTTGAGAATTCATCATTTTTGGTAAAAAAATTTAAGTACTACGAAGTTCAAACAAATTTTTTTTTTTTTTGAATATTAATAATTTTAATTGAAAACTCAACTATTTCTTTGAAAATTAACTTTTTCCTTGAAAATTCATATTTTTGGGTTGAAGATTAAATTGCATTATACAAAACGCAACTTTTTGGTGCTTGAAAATTCAACAATTTGGTTTATTAATGTTATTTGAAAGAATTTATTCCCTTTTTCGTGATAAAACACTCTAAATTCTCTGTATTGAAAACATTTCGGGCTTTGAAGTGTGTGATTGATTACTTGAAAATTTTATTCTGGTATAGAGGTCTAAAAAGAATTTCTTTACTGACCTACAACTGATCCATCAGTAATATTAGCGAATCGTTCAATAATTAATCTGGCTCCAGCCATTTCTGCGAGCCAATCATCGTAGCTTCCAAGACTCCAGTACTGCGGGTCATCTTTGTGGGTAAGAGAAAAGACAGAAATTTCGTGTCCCTTTCTGTGAAGATCTTGAACTGCAGAGTAATTTGTGTACTTGTGGGAAACGAAGAAGGTTCCACGAATTTGACATCCGTTGGGGTTAGCACGACCTCCATTGAAGATTTCTTCATACAAGTCGATATTATCGACATTTACAGCTCCATTGAATGTAATTGTGATCATTTGTGGCACCTGAGATACTTCAATATTTCCGGGAATCCTGGTTCCGTCTGCTGAGCAATAGCAGTCTGGCAGAACGCATTGTGTTGGATCACAGTCTGGTGCTCTGTTTGGGTCGCTTTCCACAGCTGGAAAACACAGTTTTCGATTTTTTGAATTTAAGTTTTATTTATTTTCCTATTTTCTTTTATTTCATTCTGTAACACCGCTCCGACCCAAGTTGCTTGATCAATCCCTCTAGCAAGTACCCCAGATAAAAATCTTCACAAGGACAATATGTAAATATCTCTAGTAAGAACATAATATGAAGATTTGCTGCAATGATTCGCGGCCAAGTATTGGATATTTCTTTCAACTCTTTACTGATCAGCCTACGCTATTTGATCCTAGATTCCGATCAAGGGTTTCACTTAGTTAAAAAAGTCTTAACATTTCATATAAAGATTTTAACCGCCACATGATTTAGAAGAATTCAAAGCAATAATTTTTTTATGAATATATTTATTTAATAAAAATCAAACAACTTCTCAAGAACTTAAGAAGCAAAAAAATATTATAATTAATTATAATTATATATTTAATAAAATATGATAAGTAATAATATCTTTTCTTACAATATTTTGTTACAGAATTGGGATTTTTCTTTTAACTGGGGCATATTATACGCATATTTTTATTAAATCTCGCGCAATTATGAGAGAAAAGTTGTCAAGTTTTAATATCATAAAAATTATAGCACTTTAGCAAGAGCTCAACAACAGGCGAGGAATATACCGGGTGATTTTTTTAACTTGAAACTTTCAAATATCTCGAAAAATAGGTACTCTATGAAAAAATGTTATGAATCAAAATTTAATCACTCTGAGGAGCACATACACTGATGTTAAAATCGGTTCCCCCACACCGCCCCCTGGGTTGGGGATGGGGGAAAGTTCGAAATCTTAAATGGGAACCCCTATTTCTTTATTTCATATTCGGATTCTTTGGATAAAAATGCGTATGATTTGTCTCAAACATTTTTCTCGTTTCGAATTTTTTTTCTGTCCTCACCCCCGCCCCCAAGAGGTGGTGCGGGGGATCAAATTTTAACATTAGTTTATGTACACCTCAGAGTGATTAAGTTTTGATTCATAACGTTTTTTTACAGAGTGCCTATTTTTCGAGATATTTGAAAGTTTCAAGTTAAAAAACTCACCCTGTATATTAAAAATGTAACACATTTTTTACGCAGATTTGTGATTATATTTAAAATTATAATATACATATCAAAACAAATTATATATGCATCATATCTTGTTCAGTGTATTACATAGTTTTATCATGCGAAACGAGTATGTGATTAAGTAAAAATTTTAATAAGAAAAAAGTGAAACCGAGATTTTTTCTCTTCTTTTAATAATAATAATAATAATAATATCGTCCATTTTACACTTGCGTCCTTACAATACAGTCTCAAATATTCTGTATTGTTTTCAATTTAATGTATTACAAAATTTTTGTTTCTTTTCGAATACATGGAAAACTTTGATTTCATAAACTATATTGATTATATACTGATAACTTTTGACTTGACGGAGTTTTTTTCTATCGCAGATGCTTTGATGAGATTTGAATATTTTTAAATAGTTGAGATAAAAATCATACTTACTGCAAGCATTTTCATCAGATTCGTCTTTGCAGTCGGGCTTTCCATTGCAGAATAATTCCTTGTCTACACATTCGCCATTTCCACAGGACAGTTGTCCATCGGGACACACTGGCTCGTCAGTTTTAAACTTTGGCAGAACCTTACGTGGTTCTGAAAATAAAATCGCGATTTTACGAAATTTCTTAATTAAATATAAACAACTCTCCTATGCTGTTTGTCATTTCCAAATGACTTTCAATAAAAGATCTGAAGACGAAAATTGGAATATTATTAAATGTAAAATCTATACTTTCTATAGTCAAAAGTAAAACAGTTTAGGAGAGTTAAAGAAAAATGCGAAGAAAATGTATCTATTTTACATAACCTTTTCAAATTATATATAGTTTATCTATTTATAATTGAAGAATGGACCAGTTTTTAATAAACAAGGAGTCAAATTGATACATTTTCCATTTCGCATATTTTTATAATTTGTAATTGACTAGGAAGGGATTTTACAAGCTTTTTACACGAACGTCTTGTAACGTTCATTTTGCGTGTATCCAAGGCCCGATTCCATGTAGCAACCCATGCGTTTTTTTTATAAATCTACCATCTGTGTCAATTTCTACTGGTTTCAAATTCGTGTCGTCTAATTTTTATTTAGTGTCTGTGACGCCTATCTGGGTACTTTGTTGGCTCGCGACGTCGCACGCGGTTATTGAACGCAAGTGAATCGCACTCCGATATGTGTCAGGTTTCAGAGAGCGATAGCTATATGTTCAAGATTCACGGATAAAAAATATATAAAGCAATAAAATACTGCCCATCCAACTCCAAAATTAATTTCAAAGATAACATTTTTTTAATTTAAATTGATTAACTTCTTAAACCCAAAGCATATTTTCCCCAACTTAATGATTTGCCTTATAGAATCTTTTTATTTCGCTACTGAAATGGAAGACATGAGAATGTCAACTGAATAAGCACAAATTTTTTTAACGTTCCGTTTTGAACGATTTCAAGTAATTTAGGATATTATTTATTGATAAATATTAGGCATATGTAAAAATATTTTCTCCTTTCACTCGAAAAAATTATTTTAATATTTTGAAAATGACAACTGGGTAAGGAACATTTAGTTTTCCAGTCTAAAACACAGAAAAAAATGTTATCCTTTCCCTGAGATATAGTAATTAATGGCCACTTGCTTATATTATTTTCAATTAATTTTCCATCATGTCATACAGATGGTACGATAGATAAGTGCCACCCCTCCCCACTCCCAGTTAGAAAATTGTTCTTAATGCTTTGACATCTGCAATGTAAAATTTATTGAGAAACACATGCTTATACAATTTAAGCAAAGTTTTATATTTGAAAACCTATCTTTAGAAAATTGGTTTGTTCACTTGTTAAAATTTAAATTATGGCTCTTATCCAGTTGTCATTCTCATGTCTTCAATTTATATATAAGAACTATACGAAGATCAGTTTTTTCAGAGAGAAAGAACGGTACAAAGTTGGATCGAGCTTGCATTAGTAAACAGTCTTTTATTGCTTCTTTTACGTTTTTTTCTGCACCGTTGGGTAGAAGAAGAAATGAAACGAAGCGAATATAAGTAGCAGAAGGGCGTAAAAGGCGAATACGGGGAACATACATTTTTTTAGATTTTCCGGAGAAAAAGAATGGTTTATATGTAGTCTGCTCCATTATTGCAACCAGATGAGATAGAGAATAGACATATGTTTGAATAGAGTTAAGTATTGAAGTTGGGAAAGGATGTGACTAAATCACTTGCTTTTTATTGTTTTTTGATTCAATTAATGGATAAAGCTTGCAAAATTTTTACAAAACAATTCGTGAGAGTCTTATTTTTGGGGGTTCAATCCCTTTTATCGGTATAATTTTTTTAATTCCTCTCTTCGAAACTGAACCATTTAAGATTCCTAGTCTAAAGATGCTATCTAAGTTCGAAAATGAACATGGTTAGAAATGATTTATAAAATCTAGGAAAATATTTTAATTGTTAATTGAAAATAATTTTAGAAAAGAACTTTAGATGAAATTAAAAAAAATGTTTTAGGTTCAAATTATTACTTTAACAATAGTTATCTCGCATTTGATGTTCCTGTTTTGATTTTTTTTTATAACTTTCCATTCAGATAACAGTTGAAAGTTTGCATTGATCATAATGATGTAGGGCTAATTCTATTCCTTGAAGGATTCACTATAAACCTATTTGGTACTTTTTTATTTAAAAAATTATTTAGGATGTACGTAATTGTTATTTTTCTAAAAATAATTTTCTTAAATAAAACTTTGTTAATAAAAACGTTCCAAAGGGATTTGTCGAGATTCTTTCATGGAATAAAAGGAACCCTACCCACCATTCCAATTAATTAAGCATTTCAACTTTTCTCTAAAGAGGAAGAAAAAATATAAAGCACTAAATGAATGTTTTCAAATAACCAATTTATACCTGAAATGTTTGTTTAAAGTTTGCCTTAAGTTCTCTTTCAAAACTAATTACAATTAACAATAGAAATATTTGCCTCGATTATATCAGTCATTTTTCACAATGCTCATTTTTGAACTTCAGATGATTTTAGTATATCCGTAAAACTTGATCAATAATTAAGGTAGTGGTTGTCCCAAAAATCAGATCTCTACAGAAAATATTTTTCCATTGATTGTAAGAATCAATGTAATATTACTGATTATGGCATTTCAAATAAAAGACATTCTTAATGCGAAAATTTTTTTAAATACAGAAAACATTTTTTAACAATTTTGTTCGTAATTGACTTTTTTCTTTCAATGGCTTCTTACCAATTAGAAAAAATGGTTAAATTTTAATAAATGATGGCTTATTTGTCCGGGGAAATCATTCTCTACAAAAACTGTACTGTTTCCAATTTTCGTAGTGCATTTTTCGATGTGTTAAATCGTTAAAACAATTCTTTGTAAAGAAACATTTTTTTAAACAAAGAACTGTATTTGAAGATTATTTACTAATTTTTAAAATTGGTAACAGCAGAGTTGTAACAATGTTTTCCTCGAACAAATAAGCCATGATTGATCAAAATTCAACCATTTTTAAACAATTGGTATGAACCAACAGTAAAAAAATTCAACCACAACAAATATTGTTAAAATAATTATCATGCGTAAGCTGAGAATTTTTTCATAATTAGTCATGTTCTTCTCTTTCGCAATTCTAAATTTAAAAATTCTAATAATAGTTTTTTGCTATTTCCCAACTTTTTTGCAACCAGATTTGCATAGTTCGAGTAAGGACTGTAATCTTAAGTTTTGTGTTCAATTTACATGGAAATCTACAGTTTTTAGAATCGTTTCCTACTTAACTCCTTCGTAATTATTTTGCTACGTTCTTTTTAGGTTTTTAAATTGTCTATTGCGCTACATAATTTTCAGAAATTAAATTTTGGGACATTGGCAATAAAAACATAAAAAAATAAGCATCATGGAGTTAGAAGATAAGATTTAAACTTCAAAACTGGATGATTTTCTATTAATTTAAGAACAATTTAGCCAAATATGGAGTTATTCGTAAAACTGTGAAAAATCTCGGCAAGCAATTCATAAAATAGCAAACAATAAAATAAAGATAAAGCTGACTTTTATTTCAAGTTAAATCAGGTTGAAGTAATTTATTTCAAAATAATAATCATAAAAACGAAGAGATCCAATACAGTAAAATGGGTTTACACACAATGATGAATTTTAAATAAATGATGGACAAAAAATGAAATTTTGATAGAAAGCCAAACAATTTTCTTGAATTAGGTATAATAGATGGTGATTAAAGCTAGAGAGTTTGATAGATTTTAATAATGGATTTGAATTTTGAGAGTCAGGCTCAACCGGAAACTTGAGTTTTAATGAAGAGGTTTATGTAAATTCGGAGAAAGCTCAAAAGTAAAATGAAACGTGACATTTGTCTCATCTCTGATTCCATAATCGTTATTAGGTGTAATAAATTTTCAAAGTCCACATGTGCGAGTGATGTCATTTCAATGGCTTGGGACTTTGAAGTTCGTTATTGACTGAAACATCTGAGACAGTCTGAGAGGCTCGAGGATGAAGAGCGAGCGAAAGTAGTTTCACATCTCACATCGGAAAGTGTTTCTTTTCTTCTTTTACGAACCAGACTGGATGGCCGTAAAGAGCGGAATAATTTGTGAGATTTTATGGTGGAACGAGTATGAGCAAAAGTCAGTGAGCAACGAGGACGAATCGTCCAAGCGAAACTGCAGAAGAGAGAAACGAGTTACCTACTGTACTCTGAGAGGCCTACCTTTCTGTTGAATTCGAAATCAAGTACAAAGAGGTATAAAACCAGAGTGCCTTTTCCACAAGGCCTTTCTCGCTTTACAATTCAATCTCGCTGAAAAATCCAAGTCAAGAGAGTCCAGAATTGAAGGAAAAAAGTGAAAGAAAAAAGAAGAAATATTCTCTAAAAAGTCTAGGAGAAGGTGATAAGTTCGGATAGTACCAGAGTTTCATCTTTTATAGAGAAAGATCATTCCGTGGGCCCAGATTATGATTATTTTGTTCTATAGAAGTTAAAATGATAGAATTTCATAGAATTAAACCCCAGGCAAAATTAAATTTTAAATTGATAAAAAATTTAAGTCTGCTGAATGCTATTGGAATTTAAGATACATGTTGAATTCAAAGAAAACGCGACTGAACTAAATTAATTATTTATCTGGGCGCATAGCTTAAGAGATATATTTGGAATAAATTTATGATTGAATATCCTAGATCAAAAATTTTAACATATGTTTTTCAACCGTCAATTTCAAAGCTTTTTAAAAGAAAAACCCTACTCTATAAAAGCTGGACTATAGGCAACCGTACTTACTTTCATGCAAGTTCACAGTTATGGTTTACAGTGTACAAGTCACAAATATAGAAGTTGGGAAAAATAAAAACGAATTTAAAGCGTAAAATTAAATAAAGTCCAAAGAAAAATCAGCCAGTGTAAAATTATAATAAATACATAAAAACGAAAATTTTCCTTCATCAAGTTAAGACATTCAACCTTTGAAAATAAGTTTTATTTCATGATCTAAGACATTTTTCGAAATTAAAGTCCTGTAAAACATTTCGTATAATAAACAAATAAAAAGCTGATAAAGTTGCCGAATTTATGAAACATAAGAATTAGAATATTAGCAATCATCGTATCACAAATATTTCCGAAAATAAAAATTTCCGTTTGTTTAAAATGGCAATGAAACAGTAGATTAGAATTGAATATTAATATGATCAATTGCAATTAAATTATTAAAGATATATTGTAAAATATTGATGATAACTAATTTCTTAGGTCGATGTTATGTGCCAATGCAATTTTACTATTTACTCAGAAAAAAATGTTTGTCTAATTACTCATTTTCGTGAAATTATAAAGAAGTTTCTTCTTTCACACGAAGTTAATGAAATGGAATTCTGAGCAATGTTTTGTTATAAACTTGAGATTTATCCTCCAACATGGGCATGTTAGACGCAGATATTTATTACCTTTTGCGATATTGAATGGAAAAAATTCGCATTTATAAATAAAAATGTAAGGCACTTAGGTAACAATTTAAAAAATAGGCGTGTATATAACTTTCTCCGATAGTGAAAATGAACATTTTCTAACCCAAGTATTATTGAAATATTAAAAGAAGAAATTTTAACACACTTAACTCAGTAAAATTTCATTAGAACCATTTTTTGTTTACTATTATTTAAACATATTTTTTCTGACCAAATAGACAATTGCTTCTATACCATCTTCCATGCTAGCCTGATCCAATAAGATTCTGTACAACAAGTAATTCTTTGTCACTTTCCGAAGAAGGGAGGTCGGACTATACTTCGAACAAAGTTTCAAAGAGTGTGAGATTATTTCGTAAATCACATGGTTAGTCTGCAAAAGTCTTTAGTAAGAAATTAGGAAACTCAAGAAAGCCACCGAGGAAAGCGTGGTGCGATATTAATTATTAATCGACGGTTAGTCGTGCGAATTTTGTAAGCCGAAGGACCACCTGGTGGAAAGCAGAGCAGGTTCGATATTCGAAAGAATCGTGAGGCGCCGAGGAAGCGAAGGACATGCATTTTTTGTCGCAAAGCGCCGACCTCGGCGCGACGCGATTTTCGAGGATGTCTGTGAAGTTAGTCGTCGTTGTGCGTGCTACGGCGCGAGTCTACGAACGGACCAAATTTCCCGATCCTCTGTCTCTTCGCAACATTTCCGAATTCACAATTCATCCTTTTTAATCTGCATCATTTTTAATTTTTGGAAGATTCAAAAATTTAAATTTTCAATTCAAATAAAAACGTTACAGTGCTTAATCTTGGAACCAAATAATCTTAAACTTTCCCCAACCCAGTTTTTTTAAGATAATGAAAATTCTCTTTGTTAATCTGATTCATTTCGCCGAAAAGTGAAATCAAACTTTCTTAAGCAAAAAATACAATCCAATTATTTGTTTTTATTAATACATCTACTTAAAGAAACGGGACGAACTGTAAATTTGGCAATGCAGATTGCACTGTCATACAAAAAAGTCCCCTTTTTTGTCCCCAGAATTTTCGTAATCATTTCGATAGATTTTTGGAAGATGATTCTGAATCCGGTAAGAACCATGCCCCATCACGGTGAGTTTTTGAGAAAACGGGGTTAAAGGGTCAACAAAACACATTTTTGGCAATATTTGAGTATTTGTAAAAAATGAAGCAGAGGTAGCAGAACTTTCTGCTTTAGCATAAGTTGAAGATTGAATTGTTGGCTACAACCATTGATAAAGTTTGTAAGAGACTTGAATGTAGAGAGTCGATGAGAACTCCGTTAGCTGCGTTGGCTGAGTGGGTACTCAAGCATAGCATCTCTGGATAAATCACTCTACAGCCTATAATTTTCATCTGATTTGTACCTTTTTTAAATCAAAAGCTTATGAAATTTCCAAGACACTTATGAAATTCTTTTCTCATGTAAGATTTTGTAAAAAAATTGTATAAGTAGTAGTCTGGAAATTTCATAAGCTGTCGATTTAAAAAAAGTTTAAAATCAGATAAAAATTATAGACTCTTGAGTGACTGAAAAACTAGATCCCAACAGCTCGACATTCAAGTCTCTTAAAATGTCATTATCAGAGGCTGTAGTCAAATCTTTAAGCTTTAATTTAAGCCTCTCTTTCATGTTTTACAGACACTTAAATATGGCCAAAAAAGTTTTTTTGACCCTTTAATCGCGGTTAACTCAAGAACTCGATTTGATGGACCATTTTTATTGATTCGGAATCAACGTCGAAAAATATTTCAAGAATTACCAGAAACATGATAGAGACAAAATCGTGTAGGACAGTGTTGTTGGGGCTCATGGTGAGAAAAAAATTAAAATAGGACCTGAGACCAAGAGGACCTGGAGAACGAGGGCCGGTTTTTTTGTTCCCCGTGCGTCACTTACTCTCGAGCTTGTCACAGTTGGTGACCTTGCCCTTCCAGTCGCAGGTTTGTTTGTCCAAATCAAACGCCAATCCACTGGGACACGTGATTTGCTTCAGGCCGGACCTTGTACACCTGAGGGGGGAAAAGGCAGGAACTTGAGTCTCAAAATAATGATAGGCTTCTTACTTTCAAGTGTGTCGCAGTTCTTGACGTTGGTCTTCCAGTCGCAAGTCTGCCTGTCGATATCGAAGGCAAGACCGGTTGGACACTTCACTGTAGCCAGCCTAGTTACTCCGATCTCGGTCGCTTTGTCGCACCTAAAGCGCATATCGTCTTACCTTTACTATCTCTTTTCAGTGGAAATTTCCCCCTTTTTTAGAAATCATCTCATAAGATGATAACGATTTCAAATGTCTAGTCTCTTATCAGAATCGTCATAAAAGCTATCTAGATCAGTTTGAGATTTATGTATTTTCTGTTTCTTTTTTTTATATCAATAAGTCCTTTTATTCTAGACCTAGAGATTAAAATACACGCAACGAGTTCTCAAAATTGTGATGTCTTCACTCAGAGACATCGTAGTTGTCTTAAAACAAGACCTTTGTACTTTTCACTATTTCATTTTTAAATGAGTGAATATCTCTTTGACATAGGGTATTCGGGACAATGATCAGTCACTTGAGGACTTTTTTATGTTTGGCAATTTGAAAAAACCGTTATAAGCGCCAAACATATTATTTATGATGAAAACAAGTGCCCAGCTATTTATCGATACACGGATATAATTTTAACGTTAGAATAATAATTTTATGTATCTTTAATCATAAAATTCAATTCAAATCCTAAAGTTTATAGTAGCATCCACCGTAACTATTTTATAGTACTTTTATTTATATGAAAAAAACCTTCTTAAATAAGGTAGCTAATCATTACAGGATGGCCAACCACCATACTGATTACCCTTAATAATATAATTATTCTTTTGTCTGAACCCCATGAAAGCGCTACATTGCATGCCGCCGGGCCAACATGAAACTTTACGCCCGCTACACATATACTGCATTACGCAAGTAAGAATATGGAGAAAATTCTATTTATTTTTCAAAAAATTGCATCGCTGGACCCCACAGTCTCCCTTCTGCTAAGTACGCCTTTATCTGCTTCACATGCGAGGGCAGCAAGCTCACACTCGTGAAAAAAGCCTTATTTACGCCCTCGATACACAATGTACTATTCTACAAGATTAGGTAAAGCTTGTCGCAAGAGGATTCTTTGCTGAAATAGATTCTTTTTGAGGAAAATGATAATTCTGTTAGTATTAAATTAAAGTAATACCTAAAATGATTATTTAATAATATACAATTATAGAACTATCTAAATCTGCAGTTATATTCTGATTAGATAATAAAGAAAATCCGATATTTAATTCGAAACTGGTCACACTGCAGGAAAACCGTATCGATAAAACTACGTTCGAAAGCATTTCTATAAGTGAAATTGGCTATAGGAAACCGGATTGTTGATATTTTTCTTATTAAATAATAAATTGAAAAAACGTCAGGAAACTCTCTCTAAAAAGGCAAGCCCGAAAGTAGGTCAATCCTGCCAATTGAAAAAAAACTGATAGTAAGATTCTCAATTCCAAATAGTACTAATGAAAAGAAGACTTCTTTTCATGTACGACGCATCGTGTCCGTTTCTTCAGGCGACATCCGGTGTTGGTTGCACAGGGCACACTGAGGACATTAAAGATCTATACAAACTAGATTTTTCCGATCTCGCGAGATGAAAGTCTTTCCTTAATTATTTAACGAGTCTCCATTTTTACTGCTCTTCTCTGCTTTATTCTTTGTTATCGCGTCGTTATTATTGCTTTACGTACTTAAAGACCTCGCGCATGTATCTTATTGGAAATTGAGTCATTGAAGAGACTCACCTAATCAAAGATCTCTACTTTGTTCAAAAAGTCGATCGCCTTGAATCTATACGGAACCTTATCGTGGCGGAACTATCACCTTTTTCGCGAGGCCTACATCTTTACCGTTAGTTATTTTCTAGTTTTAAGTACCGTAAGGATATTTAATCACTTTTCGATATCAGGTTTCCCTAACTGATACTAAAAAGAATTTGGAGCATATGAATTAAAACAAATCGAATTAACTAAACAAAGTGTATAAAGAAAGTAAAATGTAGTAAACAACTTTACACAGTTCCCTTTCTCTTAATTAACTTATTCTGGAAGCGTCTCTCGATCCATTAACTTGATATTCTTCCAGTCCTTGCTAAATTGCCGGTTAAAGGCTCATAAAAGACATAAATATACAGAAATTAAATACCAAAAGGGACTGCATGAGAGGGTTCAATTATATCAGTTCATTTAGCCTACCGATTACTTCATGTAAGCCTGGTTAATAAAACAAAACCACTTCTACTGCATGTATGTATTAATTTCCCAACTGTCATGAACGAATTACTGCTTTCAAAGTTTTAAACTCCAGGTGGTGAAATTACCTCACTCCACTCGTTAAAACAGAAAGAATCTGGAGAGTTTAAAGATTTGTGAAATTCACAAATTTGAGAACTCGAGTTGCGATTTCAAATGTACTAATCTGTAAAAATTAGTGATGTACTCTAATAGCTGTTCGCAATAACGCATAATAACAGTAAATCGTCTAGTTCAGCTCTATCATTAATTATTTCAAATGTAGGAAAATGTTTCACAAATTGTTTTTATTGACGTTCTCTTCTTTCCCACCTTCGGTAAAACCTGTTACCTTAAGACTCACTTCTGACTTTCAGTAAAAAGAGGTGGCAATGTATGCTGCAGATTTATATTAGGTTTGCAAATCAAAAGAGTTACACTATTGCATGATAATGTCATATTGTGATTATATAAAAATATTTAAAAATAAGTGTTCAAATAAAATAAAATTTAATTTTGTAATCGAAAGTCTAACATATTTTCTATATCTCTTTGTATCAGAGAAATAGAAGCCGTAAGGCGATTTAATGCACTAAATTGTTGTCAAGCTTGAACGATGTTTGAGTTTTTATTATCTATTTTTCATAGGTGTTTTTATTCGCTGATCCACTTACCTCACAACATCCCGACAATCTCCATCTGTGTGTAGACGGAAGTATTCATCCCCTGGCCTATCATGGCAAAGTTCCTCTGCATTTGGATCTGAATTTTCACCCTCGTCGTCATTTTGGGCTTTTACTGTCACTGAAATTGAAAAAAAAGTTTTTTTATATAATAAGGAAATGCATGTAAGAGACGAAACATACATGAGAGAAGAAGGCAACCCTTTCAAGATGAAAACTACTTCAATTTAAATCCGAAACACATTTCCAAAGTGCTTCAATTGCACAATTTATGAAAAGCAGATTCAAGAAATTCGATCTAAGCTTTAAGGTGCAGCAAAAAAGAGAATGTTCGGAAAATCCTTCGATTTCTCTCTTCACATCATTCATATATGTAATTGTTTATTTCACAGTACATTCCAATTTTGTTTTATGCACAATGTAGACATTAGCATAAGACCGTCATGGAAATTAGAAATTAATAGTGAACACTGATGCAATAACGTCTTGATTGCAGAAAGATTTCTTCACCAATCGTATCGAAAGAAAAGTATTCATGATTAGTAAAATTGATTAAATTTTGATGACAATTTGATCATTCTTTTACTTTTGATCTTCTCTTATTAGTTTCGGAGCTGCGAAAAGGTAAAGAATTATTTTAAAGGGGATGGGGTGACCTATATATGTTTGGAGACACATGTATTTTCCGCAATAAGACTGAAAGGATGATTTAGTGGAATATTGCTGACAAATGTAAGAGGGCATTGAAAATAAGAATTGTGCATACGTTTGCAAACGTAAGAGAGGAACGCGGAGGTCACCGAACTCACATAGAAGTAGAAAGTCTTGGAAATGTCAGGGCAACGGTGGGGGGCGGGGGAAAGCGACAGTGGTTCTCTGAAGTAGGTTCTCGCGGCCTTTCCATCTCGCTATCCTCGCGGGCGATGCCTATTTTAGTATTACTTCCAATCGTCCTTTGTCCTGTGTCTTTCTATTCACGGAAATCTGCTCGATGTTTTCCGGCATGGGCGCGTGATAGGCTTGTTTACGTAATAAATAAGAAGGGGTTAGATTCTGGTGAAGAATGTTGAAATCAGATAGAGGATATATTCAATGAAGCCCAATGGTACTTAATTTAGGTGAAAAATATTCAATCTTGATCAGATGTGATCAGTTATAAGGATCATATTTGATATAGATAGATAGGACTCAATTAAGAAGCAGATTATTAAATTGTGGAGAAAACGGAATTGAATGAGCAAAACAAACCTTCAAGTGAAGAATATACAATGCAGACAAATGGTACTCAGTTTAGATGATGAATATTCAATAGATACAAAGGGTACTGAGTTGAGTAGAAGAATACTCAATAGATACAAAGGGTAATAGTTGCGATGAAGCATATTCAATATGAACAAATGGTTCCAATAGCTGAGAAGAATGAATTAAAAAAATTATTTTCTGATGAATAGTCTTCATTTTACATAAAAAGTCAGCATCCGACATTAATTATTGTGCGTTTCAATACCATTATAATGAAAATGAAAAATCTAATATTCTTTGTTTTGTATTCATCTTTACGCACAGCATTTTAATTTTATTAATTAGCTTTAGGTTAATGATTACTAAAAGAAGAAATAATGATATTCAAATAGAAAAAGCTAATACGAGAAGATTGTTAAACATTAGAGGAATCAGGTTTCAGAACAGAATTTTTGAAAAAGCATCTTTCTCGAATGATCTCAGCTCTTCATCCTTCAGGGACTCAATAGATATCTTAATAGTTCTATCATTTTTAAAGCCTTTTTTAAGGTAATGTTTACCGTTTTGATAGCAGCCTCAAAATGGGATAGAATATGAGATATTGCTAGGATAGATAGTCTCAGAAGAGTCCTGAAGGGTGTTGGGTACTAGAACAGATTTTCGAAGAAAGATCACAAATGTTCTCATTTTTGAAATTTAGTATTGCTCAGGAACTTGTGATCATTAAGAAGAAGATAACTATTTATATGCATCTTCAATGTATAGCTTTTGACTATTTCTATAACATATTTCGCAATAATTTGACGAATATCTAAATACTAATTACAATATAAATTTTGATAAAGGAATTTTGAATCCTAAACCCGAAAACAAAGTATGTAAATTCCTGTTTCATGTGAGGTACAATTATTAAACCTTGTTTAATTTTTTATTTTTGTATTTGAACATTTATATAAGGTGCTTTATAATCATTATTGAAGGGATTTCCTCAAACCGATTGAGAAAAAAATCATTACATAAAGAAATTTCGAATTCTCTACCCGAAAACCCTGAAGTTCAATTAAACAATTGCAGATGTATTCTGATGTGAGAAAAATGGACAATGCGGGTTATTACTATTAAAATAAATAGTTTTCAAAATGTGCAAAGAGTATTGTTAACATCTGAGGTCAAGTGAATACCAAAGGATCATCCGGATTGTTGGGTGTTTGATGATTGTTTAGTGAAGTGCTAGTGTAACCAGTAGGGGTCACAGGTCGAAGGAGAGTGGCGAGAGGACTTAACTTTTAAACGGTTCACGATAAGTTAGGTGTTATATTAATGTCTTGTACTCACCGGCAAGTAGACAGAGGTATCCTATGAAAAATATCAACTTCGGCGACATCATCGTCGTCGGCGGGACAGATTGCGTCTGGACAAGCCGCGCCCTCTCGCCCCTCTATATGTGCACCACCACTCCTTCTCGATCCTCTGGAGGACTTTCACCTTCCGGATGGTGCTGCCACCTATCTCGAGTAATACCTGAAGAAGCAGGGTGTTCTCCAAAGCCTGGTGACCATGAGAAAGGCTTTGGGAAAGAACCACAAAGCTCCAGGGAAACTAGAAAGCCTGGCTCGTCTCTTTGGACATGCCGAGTGCTGGTTTGTTCCAGTTTTTCTTCGAGGCTAATTTTTTTTATATGACTGAATTAGTGTAGCTTTCTTTGCGTTACAGATTACAGGAGTTATTTCTGCTTCTTTTGAATAGGATGATTTATTTGTGTCAGTAGGGCTCAGGTTTACGAAAGATTTTAATGGTTTGAGAAAGATATTGTTGTATTAGGAAATATGATGCTGGAAGTAGATAAGTAGTTTCAGATTTTATGAAGATATTTTGCGAAAATTGACATTTTTATGTTAATGTTGACGATAATAATGATGATAATGATCATGGATTTTGTATTCAAATCAGGGATTGAGGGAAGGGATTGTAGTTACCCCGGAGGGGTTTAAATCTATTTATATTTTTCCTCAGACAGATAATGAATTAGAACAGCAATATCATTTTGTATCACGTCACAGTCATCGACATTATTCCTAATTCCTGATATTTTTAATTTTTAATCATTTTATACATAATTGTACTTTTAATCTTCTTATATCGCGGTATAAATTGTGTATTTAATTTTAAGTCGCTCTCAGAATTATGTAAAACTCAAAATCCTATTGAACAGTTGTGGTGTTATGAGTAAAGCTTTTATGAATGTCTGGGATCCGAAGACGAGAATTTGTGTCCAATGTAGGTCCTGATTGAATGTTGTGCAGAATTTTCTCCTGATTACGAAAGTGACAGGTGCACATAGTAAATTCTTGGTCTCCTAATCACTTAAACAAAAAATACGCACATATTTTATTCATGCTGTATTTTGACGATTATTTTAATTTATACAAAATTCAAAATAAATGCAAAATTTTCACGTTTGTGTACAAGAACGTCAGGAACATCATCGAATCCTGACAGCGGGGGTGTGCGCCTGTGTGTGGATTCGGTCGAGGTTTCAAAGCTAAAGCTTCCTTCTAAGCCTCTCTCTGGCTCGGTTTAATGCTGTTACTAACCCTCTTACACGCAGACGTGAAATGCTTGTATTTATTTTGAATTTCGTTCAAATTTAACTAATAGTATAAATAAAATTTTTTTTAAAAGAAATTATATTCATGATTAAAGTACCTTCTCATTATATATTAATGATTAATGTTTTAAATATCTAATAAATAATAAATAACCATCTGCTAACTATTTAATATGTTTAAAAAATTGTGAAATCACAAAAAATGAACGGTCTGAATGGTGCTTTATTAAAAGCCCACTTTTTTGTTTTTCTTGTAAACTTTCAATTAAATCAGCATACACATACTACAACTTGCTATGGGCACCTTAAATACTCAAGATTGGGATAACATTCTGCACAAGAATCAATAGGTTTGGATCAGGTCCTAAGCTTTACATAAAAGTGCTCTTAGATCCCAGATTAAAATACATGAATGTATATTCCATTTTCCTCGCAAATAAATGTTTCCTGTTAAAAGTAAAAGAAGTATTTTTTAACTTAAGAACCAACCATTCTTCTGCTCAAATTAGAAAGTCTATTTTAAATTATTTCTTCATGTAAGTTGAGAGAAGACTTTATTCTCCGAAACAGGCCTAAATTGGATTTTCTTCTGCAGATGTGAGTTGTTTTGAGAAGCATCATATTTCAACTGACGGGAACAGAAAGACATATATGTGTAAAATTGAATCTTTGTGCTTCCGTAACAGCAAAGTGAGGGGAAAATATTATTCCTAATTATAAGTATGAAGGTTCAATATTTTCCTAAATTATTTTTATATTCCAATTTGAGGTTGCTGTGTCACACTTAAAACAGGCAATTGAAAAATATTCTTTTTGTCAGAATTTGATAAAAACCTTGAATGATTATCTTTTTTGCAGAAAGATCTAATACTGGAATATCATTGAGTGGAAACTATTTTCTTTAATCTTGGTAAATTGTCAAGGATAAAAAAGAACTTCAAAGACAATTCAAAAAATTAATGAAAATAAAAAATTTCTATGTTTGAAAACACAATTGTTACTTTACAAAGGAAACTAAAAGCGACTCGTAGACAAAAAAAAAATGATTTGATATCCAAACTTTCCATAATTTCAAGTTATTTAATTTATTTTAATAATATGATTTAGCATTTAGAGAATGTATTTTTAAAAAGGTTGTATGTGCCTTACGTACAACAAAAAATTACATTATTGCAAATCAGTGTGACGTACAATTGGTGAGTTTCCATGTACTGAACTTCTATTTTTGTGAATTTGTGAGAAAACTCAAATTTTGAGTGACTTCATTATATAAGTGCAGTGTTTAATACTTCGAAACCAACCGAAAGGCGAATTGGCTTCGTCATGCGAAACGCGTGTTCTTCATGATAAATTCTTGCGCAAGGCATCGTACATCGACTTGTCCCAGTATCGTACAGAGATAATTCGGTTGGATCAAAGAAAAAAAAGAAAGAAAATAACTTACTGGGACGAAAGCGAGAGTCTCAACCTACAAAAAGAAAATATCGGCTAAGGCGGTATAACAACAAGTGAAACTGACACTATAAAAAACGTAAATACGAATAGGAATAAATACAATTTTACAAATAAATCACAAAAATAAATATTATAACATTTTTATTTGTAGAATATTTATAAATGTTATAATATCTAACAATTTTTACATGAAAATGAACGTTATGTGGTTGAAAAAATGTTCGAATTTGGCACCCCTAAAAATATTTGCTTATAATATGAAAATTATCCCTGAATTTCATGTAGAAAACAAACAAAAATCTAAAGCTCGCTCGAAGAGATTATGACGAAAAAAAGTCTTATTTTTAATCTAATATATTTAAGATTATCCCTCAGAGAAATTTAAATTAATTATTTTTAGTTACAATTTTACTGAAATTATGTTCATATTTGTTTCTGCGAATTCTACCTACCACAATTTATAAAGTCTTGTATGAAAGTGAATTATGAAATAAATGTTGAGTTCTTTCTTGAAAAATATTCTAAACTTATACGTTTTTGATGGAATTATTCAAGGTTTTTTGTAGGATTACCCAAGTTAAAAGAATTTCTTGTTTTGGTTATAATTGATTGGATGCTTGTAACATTTTAGGCTGCCTTTACTCTCGAGCTAATCCTTGAGCAAATCATAACAAAATATTCTATATATTCTGATCGCGAAGTGTCCGCGTCACAGGCATCTATGTGATCCATGTGGAATGATTTTATTACACAAAATTAACATTTTTTTAGAGAAGTCTCAAAAGCAGCAAATGCAATTTAGGTAGCAAAATTAAATTGTTTGGCATTCATGCACGTCAAGATTAGCCAAGTGTCCCACAGAATTTTTGTAAACCTGATTTTGGCCACGGCGTATGTGGCTCTTTAAAGAAAAAAATAAACAGTACAATGTTATTATGATTTATTTTGATGAAACATATGGCTTTTGGAAGATGTACTTTCTTATACTTTAAAATACGTTTTCATTGAAAGCAAAAAACTTTAACAGCAAAGCTTACTGAACTTTCTGAAGCTTTTAAGAAAAAGGCAAGCCAGGGCAAATTTCAGAGCCCCTTTTTAGACCCCTCTCGAATGGGCACAAAATTTAAGAACGTAATTGGAACGTTCTAAAAATTATTCTTGGAAGTACAAGTAAAAAGCCGTTATTTGAGCGTTTTAAAAACTGTCCTAAGTCAGACCAAATAATGTTCTAAAAACTGTTAATGTTTGAAATACGTCCTTAAAATGTCTCATGAACAATGTATGTTTTTGAAACGTTATATGGACTGACTTAAGATATTTTAAAGCCGTTCTAATGATGTTCTTTAACGTTTGTGTCCATCAGGTAGTTTTAACAAAAGTATTCGGTAGAAATTCGACTGAAAGTCCCTAAAATATATTAGATTGATATGAAATGTTCAGAAGCCCAATCTTGCTTTATGTAGCAGGTTTTTAGAAAAAGACGCACGATGGATCTCGACTCACATCAACATAAAAGTCTTAAATTGTTCATGTTATCATCCGAAAAAGCCTCTAGGTTTTACATACCTTGTGCTAATTAAAGCCTTTCTGCCGTTCCGAAAAATGGTGATAAAAGAAGGAAAACATTTTTCCAGTCCATCGGGAGTTTTGGGTACCTGTAAGAATATTTTTAGTGTATAAAATCGCTGTAAAATTGAAAAAAATCGTGTGTCCTACATCGTTTTTTATCCTCTTTTCTCACCATTCTTTAAAAGCATCCCAGAGTTTAAGTTCTCGTAAGGAATTTTACGTCTAGGATTTTTGTTGAACGCTTAACTGAAAATGTTCTACCAATAAGACTGTCGTTTTACCTTTTCCATGAAAATGTTAAATGACCACTCCAAACACTTTTTTGAATAATTGTTTTCAAAAATAGCCGTAGCCATCTTTTTCATTTCGGAGACAAATTGATCGTGAGATATCAGAACAAAAAACGCGAGGCGCCTTCTGTGCTGGAGTCAGCCAAAACCCATCTTCCGTGTTTTTCTAAAAACCTGCTGGCTATCTAGATGGTTCCATTATCGAAATGAGACGCAATACCCGATCGCGGCCCAAGTACAACGCCCAGAGATAACCTTTTAAGCTGAAATTTGAGAATATAAAGAATAGGTTATCAAACAGATCACGATATAAAAATAAAAATTTTTGGAGCAAACTGAGAAAGCCGAAAGACGCAATATAAACGCCAAAATTTATGTATGATCCCAGATAAGTAAAATACGCCTTCTGGGACACTTTAAATGATACGATGAATATTTGCGATCACGGTGAAAGAATAATTCTGCTAGGAGATATGAATGGATGGGTTGGCATCCAAAATCATGATACAGAAAGAGTACTAGG